>JBCFYV010001178.1:108259-119285 GCA_039000515.1 Timema cristinae | reverse complement strand
GGTCCGGCACTACACTTCTTATCTCTCTCAATTCTTGGAAAAAAGTTTGCTTGCTGCCTTACTGATTACCGGTCGTGGTCTCCGGTCTCCCAATTGTTTAAACAAACCAGTAGTTCTGCCAACCTGATGGCTGGAATCCACCAGTTTGTATAACGTTAGCAACGCCATCTATTTTAGAGCTGAAAGCTCAATACGCCGCCAGGGAGGGTAGGCAGGGCCTTAACGCGGAATAAATATTTAATTAAAAATACACAAGTGATTTCATCATAACATGATAGGAACATTCAAAAATGAACTATCCCTGTATGTAGTAAATATATGTTAAGAAACAATTAATAATATAAAAGTGATGCCCTACGCGGGGCATGAGCCGTGTACAAATGACTACCAATATAAACTGTGAATAATAACATAAGGTCTAAATAATAATAATAATAATAATAATAATAATAATAATAATATTTAGCATCGTGTCTTACTACCCGTTCGGGTTATAGGCTTTAAGTACTAATTACGCTTATGGATTAGGAATTAGGAAGGTTGAATTAGAAGAAGTGAACCCACATTTGCGTGGAAGGAGAATGGAAAACCATTTAGGAACCCCCCCCCCCCAGTTCACCCGAGCGAGATTCGAACCTTGATCTCCCCGTCCTCAACACGACAAGCGCGTTAGCCAACTATGCCACCGAGGCGGGTCATAAGGTCTAAAAAAAAAGCTCTTGATTTTTTTTATTAATTTATTTGAGGTATGTATCGGTTTCGGTAACTTATACTTTCTGAACCGACTGATTATATCAGTATACGACCTATAAGCTAACGTAAATCTAGAACCGACCCAACATCCTGCCACCACTATGAAAGGGTAAACCCACATTTCACCAATGATAAGTTTTCCGACCATGCCAGGAAGCGATCCCAGGCCCCTTAGCTCAGACCCTAAAGCGATACGGTTTATATTGTGAGATAATTGGGATGTATAGCCCCGTGGTCGAGCGCCAATTAAACGTTATTGAAATTACTACCCCGCGATTGAGCGGCAATTAAAGTGATATTGAATTATATTGTCCAGCGATTGGGCTCCAATTAAAACGATACAGTATCGCGTTGGGCACCAATTCAAACTTTCTTGAATTATATGCGTCCGCGATGGGCGCTAATTATGAAGATATGGATATTTGGTTTAATTAGCTGGTATTCGCCCCGTGATCGAGCACTAATTAAAGATATTTGTTGTTTGATGGGATAATCGGTATGTATAGCAACGTGATCGAGTGCCAATTATCTTGATGTCAGTTCTTTTCTATCATGTCGACGCTAGCGTGCCTTACTGCGGACTCACGCGGTTATATGATCTAATTACTTCTGATTTTTATTTTAATAAAATAAATAATACTTTCAATGTTGCACACGATTTATTAAGATGATTTATCATTCGGCATTGAAGATTTGATATTAGATGATACAGTTTTAGTTGAACTACAGATTATTTATCTGTAACATTACACGTTCCGTGTTTTGAGTACCGTGTGCTGTCTAGATTTATGTTACTACTATCTATTCATTCATACGCACAAGAGGCTTATGACCTACCCCTTGCAGCTTGGACCTCTTGTCTACAGTGTCAAAACCAACTAATAGAAAGAGTCCTGGAGACAGGTGTTGTGAAGGATAGCTTCCTATTGGGTAAAGGGAGCTAGCGTCACTTGCTTTTTTGGTAAACACTAAGGAGTTAATTTTTGAAAGAAAAAATAAGTCTCGTGGTGTAATCTATTTACATAAATCTGAAAAGCGCGTGATTCTCCATGGACAAAGTATTAAAAAGATATTTTATATAAATACTTTAAAGAAAAATGCACTTCATCCATGACTTTTTTAAATATATGATAGGGGTCCAAATCAGTATAATTACTACCCGTCAACGACCAACAAGTCTATTGCGAGAGTAAGGTGGGCCGGCCACATACTTGTATAGTATTTGCGAGATAATCGTTTCTAGCAGATTCCAGACGGCAATTGCGAGTTGCAGCGCCCAACCGCACACTCACCCGCTGTATACCAGTTATGAAAATGTTCTCCTCAGAGGAAGCTGGGGTGTTGTTTGCCGCGGTTCGTCGGCGGAGATGAATACTGACTACCTAGGCGGTGATGGGTTCATCTCTTCAATTCGTCGAGCTTATCGAATAGTTTAACTTTAACCAATAGTGTCAGTGACCACTGACCACAATGAATATGGTGGCTGGCCGCGCTGCTTGACGCATGCGCAGTAGAATGAACGAGTTTGAACTGAGGGCCTGAGTTCTTATCTCGTACGAGATTCCTGTGAAAGAGTGGCTGGCATTTGCGATACGTGTGTACGTTACATTGATGTAACATCCATCTGGAAAGTGAAGACAAGTGTGCGGCCTCACTAACGCGTTTATACTAATATTTAATAATAATAATATTTAGCACCGCGTCTTACTACCCGTTCGGGTTATGCGCTTTAAGTACTAATTACACTAATGGATTAGGAATAGGGAAGGTTTTTAATTAGAGGAAGTGAACCCGCATTTGCGTGGAGGGAGAGTGGAAAACCATTTAGGAAAAACCACTCCCAGCTCACCCGACCGAGATTCGAACCTCGATCTCCCCGTCCTCAGCGGTCGAGCTCGACACGACAAGCGCGTTAGCCAACTACGCCACCGAGGCGGGTAACGCGTTTATACGATGCTGCCATCGATGAGGGTTGACGACTAGTACTCTTGAACACAATGCCCATCCCATGATACCATTAAACTGTTTTCGAAGAAAGGAAGCTTATGTAAAGAAACCGGGCGGTCTACTACCGGGCTTGGACCCAATCCCCGTCAAATTAGCGTGGCATTCCCGCCACAATGGTCGTGCTTTTAATGCTCGTCAAGGCCACATCACTCCAATCACAGCAGCAAATGGAAAATGGCTAGCGGAAGTGCTTTATATCGGCGATATTTAACGTGTACTTTCTATACACCTAAGTTATATAAACAGACGGCTTTAAAACTAAATTTACCTGCAGCATATCTGTGAGTTTATGGACTAAACGTCAGGATGATCTAGTGAGGTTTGGCGGTTACGGAGAGGCTGGAGTTTGAATCCCAGCCAAATGCACTGAGCCCCCACCCCACCTAAATGTTTTCCCAATCTTCTTCCACGCAAGTTCGGGTACATTTACTTTATATTATTTCTTAATAATGCTTATCTCATTAACGTAAATTGCGTTAAGAGCGAATGGATAGTAAGATGCGCTTAAAAAACTAGGTCTGAGAAACCACAACTAGAGCAAATACCGTAGTTAATTAACTAATTGTTTATAAGATCAAACCTATATAAAAAATGTAAATATAGTTCTACTGAACTAGTGGTCGGCCGAACTATAGTAGAATAAAATAGAATGACCTTAAAAATAACTTTTTGCTGTCAACATCTATAACTTATTATTTTATAAGCCTATATTATTAGCATAATATAAATCTTGATACAATCAAATTCTACCAAAAGTGATCACAATTCTTGTTTAAATATTTCAAAATTGTTTTAGTAGTCTAATTTTATAAGTTTCAAAAAAGCGGACCTTCATATCTGTGTTTGAGTCTATCGGCTTATGGAAGTTCCTTTAGTCGACACATTACTCTTTAATGTGTGTGTTTACAGCAGCAGAATTTAGTTATAAGATGACACGGTATCCAGACTCCTAGTCATAAGCATTTACGACTTGTCAGGAATCGAGCCTGAGACCCTTACACCAGAGAATACACCAAAATAATTTTAGATTTATCACAATATTCATTTTAGAGGAAAATGTTTAAAACTAAAATAGTTTTTAAAAAAACGCTACAACCAACTCCCAAAAACCCTATTTTATACCAAAATCAGTGGTTATATAAAAGGCGAAGATCTAATCATTATTAACACCGCGTCTTACTACCCGTTCAGGTTATACGCACAAGATCTAATTATTAGATTTTTAGTAAATTTACCCGACTGCTGAGGACGGGGAGATCGAGGTTCGAATCTCGGTCGGGTGAACTGGGGGTGGCTTTACCTAAATGGTTTTCCACTCTCCCTCCACGCAAATGCGGATTCACTTCCTCTAATTCAACCTTCCCAATTCCTAATCCATTAGCGTAATTAGTACTTAAAGAGTATAACCCGAACGGGTAGTAAGACGCGGTGCTAAAGATTATTATTTAGTAAATTTTACTTTTCTACACAATTTTGGCGGTGTGAACAATTTTTAAAATGTTACTATCTAAACTCTAAGAGAATAAGTCCAAAACAAAGGAGGTAACAAGGAAAGCCACCCCAAAGAGGGATAAAAGCTCTTCTCTAGAGTTTATCAAGCACACACGCTACAAAATTTGAAATTCAGCCGAGTTAAAAAATAACTAGATTTAATGTCATACGTTCATAAGCCAGAGTACGGGTTAAACAGCTTTCATTTGGATAAGTAATGCCAATTTGGAATGTAAGTAGATGTTTGTCAATGTTAGTCATTCTGAAACTGATTTTATTAAATAAAACTCTTATTTAGGTGGGAGGATGGGAAAAGCGAGTTGAGGGTAGTATGTTTCCAATTTTTATATAAAAACTTATTTGTCTGTGAGAAATCAAATATTTATTTAGTAGAAACAGGGTTTCATTTTCCTCACATGGTGATATTAACAGTTGTTGAACACCTGTCAAGGGGTTTCCTGGAATTTAATGATAACTTTTCTCTTCAATTAAAAAGTTTGTCATTTAATGCTGCTATCCTCATGACAGATATTTAACAACTTTTGATATAACCATGAGAGGAAAATTAAACCCTATGTTTCTACTGGAGCAATAAGGTGACCTGTCGGTCTAGGGGTAAGATGTCAGACTTCTGTGCTGGGTATCCGGGGTTCAATCCTCGGTCCCGGCACAGATTTATCTGATTACCAAACCCTTCCTTCACCTCTGACAAGACGTGTATTAATCACAACTTGTGAATGTGAGGAATGCGAGGCCTCCGCCGTGGTTCGGATCCCATGTTAAACTGTAGGTCCTCCATTTCATCTCACAACCACCCTACCATTACACATTTGCGTAAGTGCGTACAGCTCGAACGGGTAGTAAGACGCGATGATAAAAAATAATAATATTGGAGCAATAGTTGATTTAATTTGGCAAAAAAAAAAGTTTTGCTATAAGAATTGCAAAAACCTTTATCTTTTCTCACGTCCTCCACACTACCACCTTAAAAGTTCTTCCTATGTCAATCCGACTGCCTGTATTGCCAAAATTAAATGATTCCTGTTTTAGCCTTCATCTGTCAATTGGCATATGTAGGACCTTTATTTTAATGAAAAAATTAGTAATGTTACCTGCCCATTTAAATGCATCTTGACAAAGTGCGTAAGGTGTGAAAAGTATGTGCCACGCCCCCTTGGGTTGAACGCACTTGGCAAATAGGAGAGTGATAAAGAGAATGTAGGCAAACTAAAAGGAGGGGAGTGAGGTGTAACAGAGGATAGCCAAACAAAAGCAAATTACTCCACGGAGCCATAAAAAACAACTCGGTGTCTGGGTTACATGACGGAAGTACTATTCAACAAGTATTCCCCTTCCAGACTCCCATCAAAACTAGGGTTTCGTAATTATTGTCGATTCTGGCAGTTTTAAAAATGGTGTGCTCCTATGTCGATATTTTAAGACCAATTAAAAAATAAATAAAAATGAAATAACTGATTTACTACATAACATTATTAAAAATAAAATTCATAATCTCAACAAAAGAAACCATAATAAATAATATCCCAGCCTATGAAATAATTTACGCCTTGATATGTTCACAGTGGCTCACATTTTTGACATCTAGAAGATATCTAGATTTATCAAGGTTGGCTACACTGCAATAATTGTTTTAATTCTTTAAAAGATTCTAATATTGTACATACTTACTCTATGTCATTAGGAACTCTAAATTTCCTTGCCGCACTTACAAAAGTATGACACCTATTCCTATATTGAGCTAGTTCTATCCAGTCCACCTTGTTACACCATATCCTTATCTTGAACTAGTTTTAGCCATTCCACCTCATTCCAACCTATCCATATCTTGAGCTAGTTCTATCCAGTCCACCTCATTCCAACCTATCATATCTTGAGCTAGTTCTATCCAGTCCACCTCATTCAGCATTCCATATATTGAGCTAGTTCTATCCAGCCCACCTCATTCCAACCTATCCAATCTTGAGCTAGTTCTATCAAGCCCACCTCATCCCAACCTATCCTATCTTGAGCAGTTCTATCCAGTCCACCTCATTCCAACCTATCCATATCTTGAGCTAGTTCTATCCAGCCCACCTCATTCCAACCTATCCATATCTTGAGCTAGTTCTATCCAGTCCACCTTGTACACCATATCCTTATCTTGAGCTAGTTCTATCCAGTCCACCTCATTCCAACCTATCCATATCTTGAGCTAGTTCTATCCAGTCCACCTCATTCCAACATATCCATATCTTGAGCTAGTTCTATCCAGCCCACCTCATTCCAACCTATCCATATCTTGAGCTAGTTCAATCCAGTCCACCTCATTCCAACCTATCCATATCTTGAGCTAGTTCTATCCAGTCCACCTCATTCACCCTACTCCAATCTTGAGCTAGTTTTATCCAGTTCACATCATTACACTCTAAACCTATAGTGAGCTAGTTCTATCCAGTCCACCTCATTACCTATCCCTATCTTGAGATAGTTTTATCCAGTCCACCTCATTAAACCCTCTATCTTGCGCTAGTTCCACCTTATTACACCTGGCCCTTTTACGATCTTTTAAGTTCATGTAGCCAACAACCAGGTCCTCATCAGACGAATACATTCTCTCGACTGATATAAAATACGTTTCTTGTGTGGACGATAAAAGAGGCAACTTTTTGTAAAGTAAGTGATCAGTTGCCCGCGTTGCATCGCATCGCGTCGCGTCAGTTTTCTTGGTCGATGAAAAGTCCTTCCTACCGTAATCAACGTGATTAGACTATCCAAATAATGTCCTGTAATTAGACCAGGGTATGTAACTCATAATTTTGTAGCATTCTTCACTCTCCAATACCTTCATCCCTTTTAGGGAAAAAATATATTCCTAAGTACCTTCTTTTCAAACACCCTAAAGTGACGTGTAAGGTAAGAATCAACTTTCCACGCCCATAAAGAACCGGTAAAACAACAATGTTTTGAATATTCTGAGTGTTACATTCCTTGACAGCAGGCGAGAAGTTAACAATTTACTAACAGGTAATACCATGCATTCCTCGATTTTTCTTTTCTTTTCCTAGTTTCCACCCTAATATCGTTATTGCTAGTTAATTGTTCCTTCACATTTAAACTCATTAAGGTAGAGATGTAGTCTTTGTGCAGTTTTTATCGCAAAATTGTTTTTGGCAAAATAAATATTGCTCCACTAGAAACATAAAGCGTTTAATTTTCTTCACATGGTTATAACAAGATCTTGAATATCTATCAAGGGTACATCAAATGATATTTTAACAATAATCACTAAAACAATTTTATTTTATTGAATTATTATTTTTTATTTATAAATAACATTTATTTACTAATTGTATTTATAAAAATATGTATATTATATTTAGACCTATATAATTATTATTTATTATATTTAAAAATATATGTATATAAAATATGTAAGATATTAAATATATAAAAATTCGTAAAGTTTTTAACGTGAACGCTCGGGGTGTACATGACACGTTCCGATCTTCAATCGCCCGAGGGTAATCGGGCATGCAGAAACGGCCGGGAAATATTCGGCCAGCGAACGGGTAGCAGTCGGATTGAACCTCAATTACTGTCTGATGTCGGCTGGGCGCCACAAGGCAGTTTACACAGGCCGGTATTTACTATTTAGTCGTCCGACACACGTGCTGTGCGATTGGAGCTCCAGATGCATGTGAAAATAAGTGACACTGATGTAGATACTGAATTATTGATTTGAGTCCCGGTCTCTGTTGTGGGACAAAACTTTAGAAAGTTGTTAAAACAGGAACAATACAAAAAAAAATGTGTGAAGAGAAGTTTGTATACATCTAAAATAAATTATTGTCTTATTTATCCAGAAAATTTAATTTATCTAGGGATTTGATTATTAGGTTTTTAGAATAAGAACTTGCTTGAGGAGAACTATAAATGTATTAGGAGTAGAGGAGGTGAACGAAAGAAGTAAAGTGCACTAGCTTTTAATAAAATACTTGCCGTTCGGCAAGAATCGGAATAAATTCGGATAATTATCTTTGCTTAAATTGTCGGACGGTTTGCGGTCGGCCGACTGAAAATAGGAACGTATGAAAGGGGCCTTGAGTGTAAACTATTTAACAGCTCCAATGGACCAAGGCATCAGTTTCGAACCGTGCCGGGGGAGGTCGGGGCTTGAATCTCGGACGAGTGTGCTAAAGCGCTATTTCCTAAGTGATTTCCCCCTTCATTTCCACGAAAATGCAGGTACACCTCCTTAAGATCTACCTTCTTTATACCTCATTAGTGTGAATATTGAAAATAAGACCGGAAGGGCTAAGAAAGGAAAATAAACACAGTATTAGGGGGGTTGACAGCACTTCATGCAGTCGCAAGCTGATACAGAGAAGACTCCCACGGACTGTACTAAAGTTGGTTTTTATCCTGCCGGTACAGATATTCTTAATAACTGGTTTAAACTTAAAAGACACCGCTTATTTGAAGGCGCAAATCCATTGATTTTTTTAGCAACAGGGCCTCAAGCAACAGTTTTATTTTTTCATAGAAAAGCTGTTATTTGAAAACTAGAGATTCATGTTGGCCCAATGGTATAGATAAAAATATTACAAATGGTATATAATTATATATAAGCACCGCGTCTTACTATCCGTTAAAGTCATACGCCTATGTACTAATTACACTAATGGTGTAGGGATTATGAAGGTATGAATGAGGAAGTGCACCCACATTTGCGTGGAGGGATAGTGTAAAACCATTTAGGGAAAAAAACCTCAGTGCACCCGACCGAGATCAAACCCCAATCCCCCAGTCTTCGGCAGTCTAGTCCAACACGAGAGTAGCGCGTTAGACCATGCGGCCACCGAAGCGGGTTATTTATATTCTTGACCCGGTTAATATTAATAGTATAAATAAAAAATATACAATATGCATAAGAAAGTATTATTGGAAGATTTTGATAACTTTTTAATTAATCAATCAAATCAAACAAAATATATTTATTCAATGCCAAATGTTAGTGACTTTGAATCAGTGTTGGTCAAAAGTGGGCTTCCTATGAAGACAAGGATTTATGTCCATGGTCCGTAATGAGTAATTACACGCTCATCCCTTCAAGGAATGAAGCTGCGAATATGATTCTTCACCCCTCCACAATGGCGCCTGTGGCAACGAGGGGGGATAAATAAATACTACTAACTTTGGTCTGGAAGGAGGATAAAGCAAGCACTGAGGGCAAGAAAGAACTAGATTCAGTCAGTCTATATAAGTTCAAAGGTGTCCAAGCGAGTGTTGAGTTGTTTGTTTGTTAGGAAAACATTTGTAATCTCTTGGTTAGCAAGCTTTTGCTTTGCAATAAACATTGTTAGGGAACTTGATTAATATTTGCAGCTTTAGCGTATCTATTGAGGTTTTACTATAGCACTATTGTAATAGGAAGAGCCTGTTAAAGATACATTTTTTTTAGCGGTCAGCGATGATGGCATTATTTTAAAAGTATCAATAATATCTATCAAAAGTGTCAACTGCAGATCACATAATTTGACGTATGAATACGCGAAAGTAGATATCTTCTGTCAGAAAAGGCGCTTTCTATGAAAATTCGACTGTAATAAGTTATTACAACATCGTATTCTTGGTGAGGTGACCTCGCCACATTTGGGTTAAGGTGGGAATGTAAGGGACGAAAATAAGGTCAGTGTTTTTTGCAGTTTTTATAACAATTTTTGGGTCAAAATAAATTAAATATTGCTCCAGTAGAAACATAAAAGAGTTCTATTTTCTTCACACGGTGATATCAACAGTTGTTGAATATCTGTCCAGAGCATAGCGGCACTAGAGGACAAACTTTTTTAATAAGAGAAAAAGCTGTCATTAAATTCCAGGATACCCCTTGACAGACATTCAAGAGATGTTGGTATCACCATATGAAGAAAATTAAACTCTTATTTTTCTACTCGAGCAATATTTGATTTATTTTGACAAAAAAAAATTGATACAAAAAAATGCAAAAACATTGACCTTTTCTCGCGTCCCTTACATCGGTAAATCCCCACCTTAATATGGCCGCTACACGATCAGTCAGACTAGGCTGTCAGTCCTAAGATTGACAGTCTGACTGACAGTATTTACGGTCAGTCTTCGTATCATTATTTTGATCAGTCTCAGCTCCTGCATGCAACGTGCAACAACATGGATGATAAGAAAAAGATGTGTTTAGTCCATGTATGCTACCGAGACTGAAGAAAATACTGACGAGCGTACTAACACGGTCAGTATTACTGTCAGTCTCCCCCATCACTTGCAAGACTGATGGACTGAGACTGATATGATCAGAAAATTCGAATCACATCAGTATTTTCAAAAATCAGTCCATCAGTAGTGCCCCTACATGAACAATCAGACGGTCAGTATTAATTATTATTTTATTAATACTGACCGTCTGGGGGGGCCCTATAAGAGGCCGCATTACTGAAGCACTAAGACGCGTCGCAAACGTTTAGAAATATCCCAAAATATTTAATGTTGTCTAAGATATTTAAATCTGGTCCCGTCGAAATGTACACTCCAATTTTCTTACAAATGAACAAATATGACAGCTAAAAATGCTCTACCATCTATATTTTCTTTTGTTTGATATTATTAATATCTATAAAATAACTAACAAAATATTAAATGCCATAATCATTCACAACAAAATATTTTGTAGTATTTTCAAAAGGTTCTCTAAGTCTTCACTGTAGGAAAATCAAGAACTATCAACATGTCCCTCTAGCAATAA
>JBCFYV010001178.1:0-108159 GCA_039000515.1 Timema cristinae | reverse complement strand
TATTTCAGAGCTTTACCCCAATGTACTGGTACTGAGATTAAATAAACACAAATAAAGCAATATAAGCCTTAAGATTCAACACCCATCACAATGTGTGAGGCCAGTTAGGTGAAAAATTTGTATTTAATCATTAAGTGTGCATTACAAGCATTTTGAGGGAGCACCTGTAGCTACAGGTGGGAAAGGCCAATCATCACAACAATTAATATGCCTACTACAGAAAAGGTATTCTGTAACACGTCCTCTATGTAAGTATAATTTCAAAAAATTGAAAGAGATTCAGTGACTGTAAACATGTAGACAATTATGAATGATCTATTTCATGCTAAGGTCACCAGGGCAAAGGGGGAATTTTACAAGAGCTTCACATCATTTTAGAGGAAGGAATATATAATTAGTACTTTCCCCTTGGCACATGTCATACAACAGCTGAGAGACAAATTATCTATTCTCTCCAAAAAAATCAATTCATAATAAAATAGTGTGTAGGCCTACTGAATTAGTTAAATGAGATTGTTAATCTATAATGGTGTTATGTTTTCCAACACTTGTATATTTTCAATTTAGCTCACCATTGGAAAAGTAAAGCTAGTGAGAATGAATGAAAAAGAAAGAATGTTGACAGCTATTAAATCATTTCATTTGACATAAGTATGTAAAGTCAGTTACTGAAAGGCAATGAAATAGTTCAAAAAGTTTCATACTCGAAAGGCATGAATTATAGAACACTTCATATCTCAATCATTATAGCCTAATTAAATTTCAAAATTTGAGTGTTTAAAAAGCTCCCGTGAGCCATACATTTTGTGCAAATCAATATTTCAAATCTAATATAATCATATCACTATTTAAAGCTTCTTCCACATCCATCATAGCCCTGAAGTGGCTTTACTGTGGCTATGAAGTAGCTCACATGTGGTTGAGCGTGTGAAAGGCTAATGTTTTGTGTGCCCTGCTGTGGATCAAAAGGTGTGAAGGACTACCAGTATATCCTGTGCATTTTCATAGGCACACTTTACTTCCCTTGGTCACTTTGTTGACATGTTGTATTAATTGAACACCTTGTGGCAGGGGTGGGTGGATTGGTAGATTCCAAGCAGCCCGGGACTACACATATGATGGCCATTAGCATAGCCTATATTAATATCTACCACTGAAGCTTCACAAATGATGTATTCTGGCTACCTTAGACTTGCTCACTGGAACTTTTAATTAAAATTTAATAAAAATAATTATTTTGAATTGAATGAATAGCTTTATTATAAGTTTAGAGTAATTGCGGCAGCATAAACTAAATCGTTCCTGTGTCTCAGTCCGTCCCATCCTTGTAACAAAGCAATTAATTTTTAAGATAAACCTCCACAAGGGTAAAGCAAACTCCAAGAATATGATGTGAGGTTCCTCGATTTGTCAGCTTGTGTCTAGTTACATTACTATGAAATTTGTGTGTTATCACTAACAAATCAAGAGTATTTTGTCATTGGGGTATTGAACGTGCGATTTATAAACACTAACTGTATCAGCAATATTGACAAACTAACTTTAAACTGTCAGCCCAGTCCCCCTTAAAACACAAAGTGAATAAAACAAGGGTCAATATGACTTGTGAAAGACTAAGTGAAAGTGTAAAATAGTCCAAATGAATAAGTAACAAAGAATCACCGTGTAGTTAAAGTAACTTACTGTATCTTATAGTCACCTAATCCAAATGGACACTATCTATTTAAATTATCTAACAGCTGAAATCATACCTTTGGGCAAAATATTAATTATATGGCAAACCTCGGTGGTTTTGGGGTAAAGCGCTCGCCTCAGGACCTGATGTTCATGAGTTAATTCAAACCCAGTCAGGGTTAAAAGATTTTTCTTGATCAAAACTTATTTCAGAGGGGAAGTAAAGTAGTCGGTTCCATATTGTTTGTGACATGTAAATTAACCCTGGAAGGTATGTGAAAATACCTTTCCTGGCTAAATTGGTGGACCTTTTGCTGTCGCTCATAGAAATTATTGTGTGTTGATATAATCAGTCAATTCATAAAGTGCATTTTAAATATATCAAATAAATAATAATTAATTATATGAAAAGTGATCTAAAATCTTTTAAAACAGTCGAATAGTTGTCATTTAGGAGTCGACCAATTACACTCATAAAGTGAATCCTTGTATATATGTTATCTTTGCTGCAGAAGATGAACCAAAACCTGAGAATTCTTAAGGGGAAAACAAGATCTTCACCAAAATGAAAGTATAGCTTGGAAGCACTTCTTGACTAGCCAGCCTACTCTTGTTAGAAAGAAGGATGTGTGGCTGGGAAATATTCTCAGGGTAGCACCTGAACAATGGCGTATGAAAGAATAATGTGTAATTCTGTGACCATGGGGATCACTATAAAAACCTGATTTTTTTTCAGTTTAAAGTTGTTTTGAAAATGTAAAACATATTATGATGTAATCTAACCAGGTTTTCATTTTGTAAATCTTTTATATTGTTGGGTGATCTGGCGGTCTAGGGGTAAGGTGTCAGACTTCTGTGCTGGCGGCCGGGGTTCAATCCTTGGTCCCGGCACAGATTTATCTTATTTCCAAACCCTTCCTTCACCTCTGACATGACATCTTGTGAATGTGGGGAATAACAGGCCTCCACCGTGGTTCGGATTCCACGTTAAACTGTAGGTCCTCCATTTCATCTCACAATAACCCTACCATTACACATTAGCGTAAGTGCGTATAACCCGAACAGGTAGTAAGACGCGGTGCTAATAGTAATAATAATAATTTATATTGTTACTATACATGAAGACTTATTCGGCTAGAGTGGGCAGCTGAGAAAGTTATATTTTATTAAAGTGGTATGGTACATGACTAAGTAAAACTTAATGACAGATGGCCCAAATCTGTGGCCACAAGTTCTATGGTATCACTCCCACAGTAGACTTGATTATTGGTGATGGGAAGGTCAGAGTTTGAATCCTGGTCGGGTGTAGTGAGTTTCTAAATGGTTTCTCTCTATTCCTTTATGATAATGCAAGAACATTATCTTGGCTTTTTAATTTATTAATCCTGAGCCTATTAGTGTCAGAGGGTTGCCTGGACTGCTAGCAAGAACCAATGCACCAAAATATAAAATATTTAATAAAGAAAACCACATAAAACAAGTATGCCAACCTTGCTGCTAAATGTGTTGAATGAAAATTAAAAATAAACCTGATTACAAAATTATGACTGTGTTCACACATTTATCAAGAAGATTCGTGATGTTTGAGTGAGAAAATGAAAATGCAGGCCTATTATTTTATGTAGCCCTATTTAGTTAAAATATTTTTACCACAGATGCAACAAGCATTTTTGAAACATAGCATGATTATAATTTTAATTTAAAAAGTGAACTTTAAATATGGGTACTTCTTGTTTTGATGTTTTGTTTTAGTCACCGCCTCACTACTCATCTGGGTTATACATACATTATGTATCAATTACCATACATTTATGGTGTCAAGGATGGGAAAGGTTGACTTTAGAAGAAGTGTACTTGAATTTGTGTTAAAGAATAGAATAAATAAAATCTTTTAAAAAAAATCACCCTCAGAACATCCAAAACCGGTTTTCAAACCTCAATCTTTGTCATCAGAAGTAGAGTCTGATGCAAGTGTATCTATCACCTTAGACCATTCGGCCAAAGAAGCGGGTTAATCAAGCAATCCACATAGTCATTATGTTTAAATGTGCTCAGAGACCAAATGAATCTTTTCGAGAAAGTTGCCCACAAATTCACTGTTTTCAAGATAACCAAGACAAGTTTAAGCTTATACTTAAACATTAGGGACGAATTGGTTAGTAACGGACACCAAAGGTTTTTAAAATTTAATATATAATTTTATTAAGTGAAAATGAGACAAATGACATGGCAATATAAGATTATATATGTATTTATATACCTGCTGTATTAACATAGCTTATAGAAAATATTCTTCTTTCTAGAGTCATTAAAAAATATGCTTGATTCAGTTTTAAAAAGTAGTGTCGGGTAGTACTGAACATAATACAATATTACAATTTTTTTAATCAAATTTGGATACCAAACTTCTCTTATTGTCTTAAGATGCTTTCTCACAAGCATCACATTGATAAAAAGAGGGATTTAATTCTGTATTTACACAATTCTCGTGTGCCCACCCTTGGCAAAAGTTGCATTGTATCCAATCCTCGTCAAAATTTTCACCGCATATTATGCACTCAGTTGTATCTTTAACTTGTTCACTCATAAGTTGTGCCGAAGTTTTGTTAACTTTTATATTATTTTGACGTAGTTAAGTTTTTTTGTTTTTTTTTTTATTGGCTTACAACTTAGTTTATGATTTCTCCATTCTCGTGAATTGTTTTCCTTATGAGCTTTATAAGGACTTGATGTTAGTATTTCTCTCTTAACATCATGTCTTCTTCTAACATTTAACCTGCGTTCTGTAGTGATAGGCACTGGTGACACATGTGCAATTATGATGTGGAAAATTCCAGTTGAAGGAGTTGATGACTGTGGGTGGAGCCTTTGATGTTGAAGTTGACTGTTGTGAAGTCATGGAAGTAAATAACTGTGGAGTTGGAAGTTGTGGCGATAAAGAAGTTGAGGCTTTTGGAGATTCAAATGTTGGTTGTGAATTTTTGTGTTCATAATTTGATGTGAGTGGAGTCTTAGGAGATTTTGAATGTAGATTTCCTGGTTCATTTTTCAATAGCTCTGAGTCTTCTTGACAGACTCAGGAATATCTAGTCCTTGGGATGGCAAATAGTCCAAATCTGTCAATATGTTTGGATTATATGTATGTATACCTGTACATTCAAACCCTTTTTTAGCTATATCCATTCGGCAAATTTTGGTAAAAGCATATCTTACTAATCCAACTACATCATAATGTGTTATCCTGAAAAAAGGGATTCTGTCACATCCAAATAGCATAAGCTTCATTATATGAGTTTTAAAGGGCTCCATTATGGTCCTAACAAATGGTTGCAGTTTGTGCGTCGTGTGTGTATGTGATGGGGGGGAGGGAACTTAACATATGGACATTGAGTTAACATGCAGACAGAATCACGTCAAGGTCCTTGTGGCTGCAGTGACCATCTAAAATGAGTAACACAGGTTCATCTTCAGTAGAATGGATTCGTTTGACGAACTCTTGAAGCCACCTCAGAAAAATTTCACCCGTTATCCATCCACTAGTTTGAGCTTCAAACAAACTTCCAGGGGGTACACCAATCATGAGGCGGTTATTCATCCTATGCCTAGGAAATATAAAGAGAGGCGGGATAAATTGGTCTCCAGACGAATTTACGCAAATCAGGACAGTGACCGTACAACCTATTTCCTCAGCCGTTAGTTTACCAACTTGTTTTTTTTTCCCTTTTATGGACATAACTTAAGATTCATTTGAATGAACGCACGTAACTTTTTTTCATCTGCATTGAAAATTCTACATGCAGAAAAGGAATATTTACTTTGAAGCTGTTTAAATTTGTCAAAAAATCTAGAAACCTGAAGTTTCTTGAAACCAAATGCTTGTTGCATGCTAGTAAATTTAGAGGATCTTTATGTGTTTTCAGGGTGTTGTTTTATGAAATCTTAGTAGAAGTCCTTACCAGCACACTTCTTTTCCTTGTTGAAGCGATGATTAAGTTTCAAGGCTTTGGCCACATCAAAAGCCAACTTCCCAAACTCCCTATTACTCAGTGGCATCAAACGATTATCAAGGTCTTTAATGTGTATTACAAGTTCCTCTTCAAAATTTTCTGAGAAAGTAGGGTTGAATCACCCCATGTCAGGCCCTATTTTTACTTCATTTCCTAGTTTTAACTTGCTACTTTGTCTCCTAAAGAGCTTTTAGGAACAGCGTATGTATTTGCAGCCTGTCTCACTGTCATAGTGTTACTTAAAGCTTTCTCTACAGCTAATTTCATGTTCTCCTCATGCCACTTCCCACGTAGGCTACTTTTTTTCTTCTTCTTTAATTTAGATATAGTGTAAACTTCCAAAATTGGTTGGCTACCTGAAAGAAAAAGTTCTATGAATAACCATATATGTAGGCTATATACTACCTAAATTGAGTAATCTTGCCTAACCTAAAATTAGGTGTTTTATTTGTAGCTTAGGCTTTATTAGTTGTCAATGTTGATAAAAACTTTGTGGCATCCCTTAGTTTGTCCAGTGCTGGACGAAAACCACTTGTCCGATACTAGCCGATTTGTATGGCAATAAAATAATGGTAGTCATTAAAATAATATTTCATTTGTTGACCAAATAAATATAACTTATTCATGACTTTACCCTTTACTTTATATCCAATAAACAAACTAATTGTAATTACCGTGCGAGAATGAAAACGTTTGAAAATGTAGTTGAAACAAAGCAGAGAAACTCACAAACGCTCGTGGAACCCGTACGGCCCAAGGGCGCTCTTTCAACTGAATAATATTATACCTTAAAGGTTTCTCTATCTAACAGTACTTTGCTGAAAAATTATCTGTCTAATACTAACCACTGTCCGATACTATACGACTCTCCCCTAGGTGTAAAGTTAGTCTGAGTTAGGCTAGGCCTATGTTATAAAAAGCGATGTTTAAAAACAAAGTTTCTATTTCTTTAAGTTTGAATTGAATCTTACTTTGGTTATAGGTCATTAGAACCTACACTAATATATATATATATATATATATATATATATATTTATATTTATATATATATATATATATATATATATATAAATATATATATTTATAATATATATATATATATATATATATATATATATATTATATATATATATATTTGACACATTGGCTACTAAGCCTATAAGATTTCACCATCAGATAGCCTATAAAGTTCAAATATATAAATTAGTTTAACTTATCATTAATTTTATTTGGGATAAATATATTATTAAAGATAATAAATTTTGGTTAAAAAAAATACTATCATTTAATGCAGGGAATTGTGGATTAACATCAAAAAAGACTAGAGTGAAAAATAACAAATGTGTTGGTCTGATTTTTAAAATTAGGTTTATAAATGTAACTAGGCAATTCTTGCAATATCAATTTTAAATAAACAAATAATTTTACTTTTGTGGACATTTTGGAACTTATTTTCAACAGGTAGCTTAGGGATAGTCATTAAATCATCCACCTATTTAACCTGTTCCAAATCATAGTATTTAGGAATATTTTTGTTGTTGTTTGAAATTTTTTTTTTAAGAAAACTCAATGATTCCGATATAGGCCTAAACATTTATATAGAATGTAAATATTTAAAATAATGTCCCAACATGGCACCAAAAGTATTTTAATACACCATAGTAAACATGTGTATTATTATTATTCAAAGGAATCCCAGGTCTCCACCGTGGTTCGGATTCCACGTTAAACTGTAGGTCCTTCATTTCATCTCACAATCACCCTACCATTAAACATTAGCGTAAGTGCGTATAACCCGAACGGGTAGTAAGACGCGGTGCTAATAATAATAATTTATTATTCAACAACATATTATTCATTAAATTCTGAGATTCTTAAAATATGTTTCACTATATTCATAACAACACTATTTTGATGCATGGTTCTATTGATTCCTCTACTATTAGGTTATCTTGATCATTTCTTTCTCATAAAATAGGCTATAGTAAATACAATAGTGCACTGAAATTTTTATTTGGTCACAAATTAAAGGTTAGGCTAAGCTTGGTTGGGATAGTTTTAGCCATAAACATTACATATAAATATTGTGCACCAAAAAAATATTACATGTCAAAATCTACCTCGCAAATGAGATAAGATTTTCCAGTTTTTATCAAAATGTATCAGTGTCTACTTCAAGTAGTTACATTAGAAGATATACAAATTGTTTTTAATCAAAATAATAGTTACAATAGATCTATTGGTTCTTTCTGGTTTGTTAAACTTAAAAAAACTGTTCTACATTTAAACAATTAATGTGTACTAATAAATGTGTTACATCACCATAATTTTTTTTTAAATTTAGTCTAGGCCTATATAAGTTATGATTTTTTAATATTAATTTTGATATCAATGGAATAGGCCTAAATTATTAGGCCCTACTTTTGTGGATATGTGTATGTATGCTTGAAATATAAAATGTATCTATATGACAAAGAGATTAATGAAATAATCTCACCCTCTGGGTGCACCATTCCCAAATTAGTTTACAAGGCCTATAAGCCCTATTCATTTTGCTATAAATGGAAATTTTCTTTTGTTGCAATGTGTGTAGATGATCAAAACATTAAATTTCTCATGACAAAACAAAATAGAAGAATCCTGCTCTCAGTGAGTATAATTAACGTATTTCCTTTTAAGACATAGGCTAGAGCTAATTATAATATGTCCATTTTAGGAATTTTTCCTGGAAATTTTGATTATTATGAGTCGAGGTTATTTAAAAAATTGATTCCAACAGATGTTAATCACTAAATTAACAATTTGTATTGACCCGCCCAATAAGAGCACAAACATGTTTTAGTTCAGTATAAATAAAAGATTAATTAACAATTAAGAAAAACTGAGCTAGTGAAAAGCACACTATGAACAATATGACTATTTATGAAGTTAACACATTATCATAACTTTAAAACAACCCCATGCAGTTTTCAACATTTTTGTTAACAAATACAAAAATGTTTTGACAAGAGTTAAGCATGTTTTTCTTTAAAAATTAACGAACTATGTAATCATAACTAATTAATGTCATTCCTACGACTATTAGATTACATAAATATATTTACCTTACAAAACTGACACTATATCCATGAAATTTCAAAAAAACAACACAAACAACTGTCAGCGAATTTCACTGCAATGGGTAGGGCACTATCAACAGACGCACTGACGCAGTCGAAAATAGTTCCACTTCTCCCAATGAGTCGATGACCATTATCCAATGATCTTGACATAAATTAAGCATGCTATGATAATATATTTTACGCATCTATTCAAACTTAATCAAATCCATTATATAGATGATCGTCAAGTGAGACAGTGAATAAATATTAGCTATAGTGAAATAATAAATAAATATTAAAGCACTATTTCTCTGTAAAACTAAACAATAAAATCTTTTTATATTCCTACGCATATACTTACAAGCGTTGATCATAGGTGTCAGCACAGTCGGATATTTCTTATAGTCGCTACTACAATCTTATTTTAGTTATTTTTATAACCACGGTAATAGCTAGTGTATGTAAATATCGAGCTATAATTGGATAATCGATTCAAACTTGACTAAACAGTAAACTGTCATGGCGCTTTCTACTTTATGATTGTAAATAAAGTTATAATAGTGATAGTATTTTGTTATTAAAGGTTTTGAGTGTTCATTTTATCATGGTGTACTATAAATGAAAGTGTTGTGTTCCTGGATGTCTAAATAAACATCTACTAGACATAAATTTCCAAATCAAGATTAAACAAGATTATACATCTCCATCGTATCTTTACAATTGCCAAGTGGGGGTGGAGTCTATTATCGTATGTTTATTGGCCAATCCATAAATTAAAACCGTGGCAAAAATTAACGAAAATACATTGCATTAATATCAGTGAACAATTGATTTAATTAATTTTGTTGATTTTATTAAATGTTAATTCTCAACATTTAAATAAACCAAAGTAGGTAAACTTCGATTAACTTTTGATTTCAATTGATAGGGCCTATACAATATAGTAATTAATCTGCTTTAGAAGAAAAATATTGGTCCGTGAAAAGGCCCCAAATGGACACTCTTCATAGTCTGTAAGAAATCTATGCTAAAGTATCTGAGTGCTCTGGACACAGAGTTCTTATCCATAACTGTGTAGAAGTTGGTCCACTTTAACTTTCTAAGGAGTAATGCCGGGATCACGATCAACTTAACGTAAAGGACCTCCTCCTGTGTTTAAATGGAAGTGATCACGTTGCAGTTAACTTAATGTAAGAGATGTCTTGGGAGGAATTTTACTTCAAGTAAACGTTACTTGAAGGGTATCACGTATCCAGCCAATCATTATGCGAGTGACGTTAACAGGGCTATTTAGTAATTCATTTGTTTGTATTATGACAAATGTTTACTCTTTAGCGTAAGTTCTAGTGATCATGTGACACCTATTTAACCGTTTTCAGTACACCTAGGTGTCCACCAAACACAGAGTTATGGAAGTATCGTAACAGCATGGGGTGTAAGGAGATGGGCACCACCACCTTGTTACCTCTCCCATTATCATTACACATGGTAAGAAGTTCTCTAAATATCGAGTATTGCCCTACCTTTTCTCCCTTTTGAATCCTCTCCATGATGTTGATATCTCAGGGGTCACTACCATGATGATCCCTAATTGCCACGAAAGACTCAGGAATGAACCTGAACACAAATGACACGGGGCTACCATCCCCTGACACTACAGGACCACAATCCTCTGTCATACGAGACAAGGCATCCGCGGTCGCGTTTAACTTCTCTAAAATAGGGTGGGTAGAAAATTTAAATCTGGATAATCTCCACACCCATCTTTCAACCTTGCTTAACTATTTGGGATGGTTCCACATCCATGCAAGTGCCTGATTATCGGTGTAAAGTTCGAACTCCCTTTGCTCTAAATAGTCCACGCCTGTGACGCAGGCGAGACATTCTTTCTCGTAGGCACTGTACCTCCTTTCAGCCTCCAAGAGCGTTCGACTGGCGAATGCTACCGGCCTGAAACCCTTGAAAGTCCTCTGGGACAGCACAGCACTCAGAGCAACAGCGGACGCGTCAACATGGAGGAGAAAAGGCATCGAGAAATCGGTCATACGCAAAACTTAGGGGAGAAGAGCCTTTTTTAAAAAGATCGAAAGCACTAGCTTGCTCTGCACCCCAACAAAATACAACCCCCTTCTTTTTCAAAGAATTCAAAGGCACAGAAATTTCCGAAAAAGAAGGAATACATCTCGCGTAATACGCGCACATCCCAACAAACCTCATAACGCCCTTCAGATTTTTAGAAGGGGGATAATCAATGATAGGGCGAATGCGCTCGGGATCATTAAGTAAATTCCCTTAGGAAATCACATATCCAAGATACTTAATTTAGGATTTAGCCCATGTTACTTAATCGGGATTTACTGTTAACCCCACATTGTGAAGGTGACATAACACCTCTTCTAAATGCTTCACATGGTCGTCTAAAGAGTCGCTGTATACACAAATGTCGTCTAAATAATTGAAAACGTACTTAGACTTAATGTCAGATAGCACGTGATCTAAGACACGACTTAACGCTTTCCCACCCACGCTACAACCCAGGGGGACACGATTAAATGCATACTGCCTCCAAGAGGTGACGAAAGCCGTGTATTTCTTTGGAGAATCTACAAGGGCACAATGCAAAAAGCTAGCATTAAAGTCGATCAAACTGAATATCTTAGCCCTGCCTAGATGTCAAAAGGCAGATTCTATGCTTGGCATAGGGTAAGGATCGAACTGTATCTTCTTGTTAATCTTACGGTAATCTACAATGAGTCTATAACCTTCGTCCCTTTTAGGAATAATGAACGCGGGGCTGGCGTACGGAGAATTGGAGGGAAGGATAACACCTTTAGATTCTAGATCTTCAATTAACTCACGGAAAATCTTCATCTTAAGTGGGGCGAAAGAGTATGGACCAGACCTAATGGGGACAATATCTTCAACAATAATTTCATAGGGAAGTATATCACATTTACCTAACCGGGTAGTAATCACATCCGAAAATCTTGAAATTATCCCATTAACCGCGTCTTCACTGCTGATAACGAGATGAACACCACACACACTTGCAGAATTACATAATTCAATTTTAGTACTAGGGGAGAATTCAAACGTTAACTCTCTGCGACCTGAATTAATAACGGCACCCGTTTCCCACTAAAAACATTCCCTATGATAATGTCATAAGTGAGGGACGGAATACAATATAAATTTCTTTTCCATGAAAACCCCATGATCTTAATGGCTAAACATACCCTCTCCTGGCTAACAATAAATTACCATTCCCCACAATAAATGGTTTAGAGTCTACCTTTTCGATGACGACGTTACAAGACTTATTTAACTTACTCAAGAATTCGGTATTCAAAAAAGACCCACTGGAACCAGTGTCTAGTAGCGCAAAACCAGGATTTGAACCGATGGTAACCTTTACCACAGGGGGAAGGGGATTACTTCGTTTACTACATTTACGCGCGGTGGGCCCCTTATCACTACCACGCGTCACACATTTCCCGACCGACAATCGCGTTGGAAGTGTCCAAACTGGTGACAACGAACGCATCTAACGCGCGACATGTCCACACGTCTTTCTTACCTAATTGCACCTAGCGGCCTCCGAGGAGGATTGGGTGGTACAAGGTTCCTGGATGGACTCTTAGTTTGATGCAAACTCTTCACTACAGGCGTGGAATAGGCATCCAAATATTCTTTCTCCACTAGAAGGGAACCTTCAATATTAGATGCCAACAAATATAGGTCTGATAAGATGGACGGCTTGTGTGAAAACACAAAATCCCTCCTAGTTAACGGGGATACGTTCTCAAGAATAATTTCCAAAACTTTTCCCTTGGCCATATTGAGGTTCAAAATCTCTGTAGCTTTAGAAATAGCTAAGATAAAACCCCTAAATGGTCCTTGGGGACGTTGAAAGAGCCGTACATGTTGCATACATAGTCTTTCTTTCTCTCTTCTGGAGACCAAAGACCCTAAAATATGACTTCTCGCTACGCTCCAACTGAGACCCAATTGTATATATTCTGAGGCTAAATGTGCTAAAAAAAAAAAGTGGCCTTCCCCATACAAAGGATGAGAAACTCTACATCTCCTACAAGCCTAAGCTTTGAAACTCCATTCGCTTCTAACAAAAATGTAAATAATACACTACAAGATTACCCGTCACAGACTGGCAATAATTTAAGGCTAACGCTGGCGATTTTACTCGGGGTTTTTGAGGGGGTAGGATTCGAATGACTTCTAATTGAATCAATGGGGGGGTCTGATCTGATCCCTAACCTTCTCTAACTCTACAATATTTGACTTACATGGATCACTATTTCCCAGAGAAGGATGGCTAACAGTGTGACTAATATTCATGGTATCAGAGGCGTCCGACTTACAGATATTTTCCAATAGCAGGGACCTCAGCACTCCTACGCTAGCATCAGGAGGGATGAGATGTCTCTCACCTTGAGCTCCTGGCGAAGATCTATGGAATTGAGTCTGTAGACGTCAGATTTGGTGCTGACCAAGCTTCCAGGTGCGGTGGCCATGGTGGATGATTGAATCATGAAACAAAAGTTAATCAGAAATATTATAACGAACTCACCCGTGCACTCACTCTATAGCAGAGTGGCGCAGAATTTGAACCTTATCCCTAACCCTAAAACCTAACTAATAGGGTTCAAATTAAAAAAAAATAAAAAAAAATTAGTCAACAAAAAGAAAGAGTGTGCTAAGTGAGTAACGAATATAGAAAAACCTGGGCAACCAATACCCAGAACACGCAATTTGGAACAATTGTGGAACCCGTCCCCATGGTAAACCTCAACAATATATAAATATACAAACATTCCCATTCCCACTTCCCTCTGATACTCTATTCTTATTAGATATTCTCTGCGCCCACTATTTGTCTCAATCACGCTTGTACTGTACTAGTAATAAAATGTTAATATACATTTATGTAATTCTTTTGTGTCATGTTGTGTCGTGTATGTACAATCTACCTACTATCACACTAAATCTATATTTAAAAATCATAGTGTTAGTCTGTGTTACTGCCATAATTATGTCTTCTATTGGGCAAAGACAACCTTGGTGACATCAAGTTTATGTGATGGTGTGTTTATAAGAACTCATAGATGTTGATTATAACCTAAGTGACATCAAGTTTATGTGAAGTTTGTTTACAGAATCCCATTGACGTTGATTACAACCTGGGTGACATCAGAGTTATGTGAAGTTTGTACATAGGAAACCATGGATGTTGATTACAACCTGGGTGATATCAGGTTTATGTTATGATTTGTTTACAGGAACCAATGGAAGTTGATTACAACCTCGGTGACATCAAGTTTATGTGATGGTGTGTTTACACGAACCCATGGTCATTGATTACAACCTGGGTGACATCAAGTTTATGTGATGGTTTGTTATAGGATCCCATGTATTATTATTACAACCTGGTTGACATCAGGTTTATGTGATGGTTTGTTTACAGGAACCGGTGGAAGTTGATTACAACCTCGGTGACATCAAATTTATGAGATGGTGTGTTTACAGGAACCCATGGACATTGATTACAACCTAGGTGGCATCAAATTTATGTGATGGTTTGTTAGTAAGAACACATGGATGTTAATTACAACCTGGGTGACATCAAGTTTATGTGATGGTATGTTTACAGGAAACCATCGATGTTGATTACCAACCTGGTTGACATCAGTTCCAAGAACAGATAAGTCAGTAATCCTATGTATGATGTAGTGGGCACCTTAGGTGGGACCGACAGAGGGAGGTGAAGGATGGGGTATTTATGAGGTGCCTGACGACATAACTATATCTAAGCTGGCTAGAGAGGGGGGGTATTCCCGGAACCAGCATCAGCTGTACTGGTTCAGTCCAGCATCATCCAGCGGTCTTTTCCACATATTCAGATTCAGCGTCGGAAGTGGGACCCCACCACCACAGACACGGGTGAGGACACTCATAAGCTTGTAGAAGAGGACATGTCCGAGTGATGAGGATGAAACAATCTACTCACCAAGCTGAACTGAAAATATATTGTGATGTGCTATCTGTTATTAAATTCAGATCCTTATGAAAGTGTTATGAGGGGCTTGGTTTGGTCCCACTATCAGTATTGTTGCACTTGTTTTCCAAAACAGACCCAGATTTGACAGTCTAAAAGTCAACTGTGATGTTTGCTCAGTGCTACTAGAACTACATCTATATTTGTAAAATACATAAATTATTTGCAGGTAAAAGTCTGGATCAGCTATATATTACACATTTGTAGATTTAGTCTAGAAATGAAAATATCAAATGGAATGCTTAGCTTTCTATTTGACTGAAGCCAATTAATTATAAAGCTGTTTTAGTAGGTACCCAATTCTATTGGCATTTAGTATTTGTAAAGCATAGGGATACATACCAACTCTACTTTAATAATTAGCCTCTACAATTAACAGCAAACTCTTCATGTCTAATTGATTAAGATGATAGCAAGGTGCACACTTTTAAGACATTCAATTCCAGGTTCTTCCATTGGTGGTTACATATTCTCGGTACTTGTATCGTTGATGGTATTTTAAATATTCTTAACTATGGTAGAACTAAAATGTAGAGAGAATATAATACAGAGCTCACACATTTGAACAGCTCATAATTTTTTCTAAGACATAATATGTATGTATTGGTCAAGGTCGAGGTGTAAATTGGCACAGTTAGTGTTTTTTCCTTATTTTTTTTAACGTTCAAAAGAATAGCATAAATTTCCCTTTCGATACAGATTTGTGTACATAAATGAATGTATACATGTGTAAGTGTAAACATAAATAATAAATAAATTTAGTAAAATAGCTACTAGGGCAATATTAACAATAATTTACAATGCAACTAAGAAGTAACATTTTCTTAGAAAATGTCAGCTATGTTTGTATTATATAATCTGGTAAAATCAATCCCTAATTATTAAAATGCCAATTTAGGATGTGTTGCTGGTTTTTTAGTTAGTTCTTAACCTAAATGTTTTTTAAAACTTGTTAAAAAAATTGTAATTTTCTTGGGGTGTATGACTGCACTTATTGTGAATATCATATAACTTTCAGCCCCAAACTCCCCAAACAACCATGATTATTTTTAAACGTGTGAATATCGCTACTTCAAACAAATTTATTTATTGTGTATAATATTTTGTTAAATTATTTCTTATTTTGAAGTTGGTGATGTTTCAGACGATGTGGTTTCTGTCACTCAAGAGATGAGTAGCCTACACTTCAAACATTCCATATGATTGATATTGTTGTAAAGCCAAGGTTTTATTTGTCAAATATATCAAAATGACACCGTCAAATGAAGTAATTTTGACCCTCATTCCAATGGAAACATACTATCAGTCTTACTTGAACAAATAAAACATCTAATAATATAAAATATTATATTAATATTGTGACAGAATTTTATTTTCCAACATGCATAGTTTTTTTTCTCTCTCTCTCTACAGTGCCTTTAGTTTGTAATTTTTTGCTTTGGACAAATTGCTTCACTTCTGTTTTGTATTGTATGTGCAAACTGTACAAGAGGTACACTCAATGCCTTGTACCAAAAAAACACAGAGTTTAGTTTCAGGTTAAATTGAAATGATTGTTTACAAAAAATGAAAACATAAAAATTATTTTGTTTTTTTATTTATTGGTTGTGTTTTACTTAAAGCAGTAGCACCTTAACCGCATGTTTCCTATGACTAGAATTTCATGTTGGGTAAGTTTAAGAAATTAAATCTAATATAGAATTTTCATCATTCATTTAGTGGTTGTTAAGTTTCAAGATATTGAGACGTATTATTTTAACTGAAATAAAAACTTAGTAAAGATCAAACTGGAAATAGGGTAATAATAAATATTTTAAGCCTAAATAATGTATAACTATATTATTAGTACTTATCTAATGTAACTTAACCTAATCTTCCTTATAGTAATTTCACGGTGTATATTATCTAGCCTTGCTACTGTTCAATTCGCTAATAAATTAAAATCTCAAAATAAACGATTTCACTTTCATAGAATACGATATATCATAAGAGAAGGCATATGATATCGTGGATAGAAATAGAGTTTGGCAAGTGATGGAGGAGGCAGAAGTGGAAAGAGGAGTTGTAAAGAGAGTTAAATGCATGTACGAGGATAACAGTATTTGTGTTAAGATGAAGAGAGGGAGGATGGAGTGGTTCCAAATAATAATAGATTGAAACAGGGGAGTGCCCTTTCACCATTACTTTTCTAATGCTCATGAATAAAATGGGAGTAAAGAATGAAAGCCATTATATTTGCTAATGAATTGATGGTATAGGAGGAGAAGGGAAGGAATTACAGGAACCACTACAAAAATGGAATGAGGAAGTATACGAGTATAGGATGGAATTTTGCATAGCAAAGTGTGAAGTGATGGTAATTACAAGGATGAGGAAAAGGATTAAGCACAGTTATAAAGTTGTGTATGGAGTAGAGCTAAAAAAGTACAGAATGTAAAATAACTTGGATTCGTGATTAAGGCGAAAGATGTACGTAGAGAAGATCTAATGATAACAGGACAGCAAGGGGAGCTATTCCATAGGAGTGTAAGAGCCCTGTACTGGAGAAAAGAAAAGAATTGTCCTTTACGTTTTCATATTTGTCTAATGGTAATGTCCAAGAATTTAGTATAACTTTATGTTACAATTTATCATACTGCTTGCTTAATTTTGTTTTGCAGTTTCCATTAATATGGTACCTTAGGTACCGAAACATGTCCGAATGAAGTAATTCCAGAATCCTTTCCAGTACTATATTCACAAAGGAGTTATGGAACTAGAAAACAGATAAGGCTTCGATTAAACGTCATCAAAATTCGTTTCGCAGTTTTTTACCCCAAATTTCAACAATTTTTATACTTTCTATAATTATAAAATATTTAAATTCAAAACAATATTTTGTTCATATTATTTTGGATTTCTCGAAGTATTTGTAACACAACACTCAATTACTACGCTATAAAATATTGGGCAGATGTTAACATATTTGAATTCATACATTCTTGCTCTCCATACTATATTACATATCTGTATTTTTTCTAACAAATATTTAACGTGTTAACAAATGTTTTAGACTTTTCGTCAACTTATTTCGTTCCAGTCGATGTTGCAATATTGGGTTTAAGTTAATTGTTCATACCTGACAATGAGTTTATTCACTAGAAGTAAATCTCAATCGTACTTTTTGACTTGTACCTTGATACATCTACCAACTTTCTTACGGTTTAAATTATAACATCAAA
Source organism: Timema cristinae (assembly GCA_039000515.1). Taxonomy (NCBI): domain Eukaryota; kingdom Metazoa; phylum Arthropoda; class Insecta; order Phasmatodea; family Timematidae; genus Timema; species Timema cristinae. Next base: position 90,083 of record JBCFYV010001178.1, on the reverse strand, counting down.
TTAATTGCATATATCACTAGAACAACATTCTAAGTCTTAACTTTAAATTTAAATCTAATAAGGCAAACATCTAACAACGAAAAAAGTTTCCGGTTAATTTTTATTAACAAGTGTTGAGGTGCGTTTTTTGAAGGCCATATTTCTGATATTGATACCACAGCGATTATTCTTATAAATATTTTTTATTGGTGATCCGGAACATAAACAAGCCGGAATTTTATCGTCTAAATTATCGACGCGCTACTGTATTTTAATTGGTTGGATAACAGGGTCAATGTGTCAGAGATATATTTTCCAGTACTTCTTAGTATTCGTTCATTTTATAGGCATAGATTAAGTTCGCTAGTGAAATATGAATGAGGCAGGCAGAATTTCAGAGTAAATGTACTCGCATTTGTGTGGAGTGAGAGTGGGAAACTATTTAGGGAATACAACTTACTTTATTCGATCGGAACTAAAACCCAGTTCATCTATACTAAAACATGACAATAGAACCTTTGACCGTGTGACCTTCGATGCGGGTTAATATTGACTTGTTTTTTACACCACGTCTTACTAACCTTTCGGGTTGTACGTCAATGTAATAATAAAAGAATGTGTTAGGAACTATAAATGTTTTTATTTAGAGGAAGTGCACTAGCAATTGCGTGAAGGAAGACTGGAAAACCATTTGAGAATAACCATCCTAATTGCACCAGATCTTACTCGAGCCCTGATCTCCGTATCTTCAACAAACTTATTCAACGCGATAATAGCACGTTAGACCATGTGGCCACTGAATCTAGTTAACACTGATTTATTACAATAGAACACGATATATCGTCCACTCAAATATATCATCCACCGCGATACGTCATTAATTATATACCGTGATGGATGATATACCGGAGTAATAAGTTGTTGTTAATGTTTCTAGCAACTTCATGAGTACAAGATAAGTGGTTTATAAAACAATATTTATTATTGTAATTAATATTTTAGAAATTACCTGTAATACAAGCTAAGAGTGAAATAAAAAGACAAATGCTGATGCACGATACAGTAATTTAATTTCATTTTCAAATCAATATGGAGGTTAATAGTAAAACATGTTGAGTTGAGTGAGAAAACAATAACAACTTTGCTAATATCTGTGTTGGTTGTGTGAGTTATGTAGGGACCAAAATTTTGCTGAAGGTACATCTAGATCGAAATTAGAATATATTGAGTGAGAGGATAATTACAACTTTGGTAATATCTGTGTTGGTTGTGTGAGTTATGTACGGACAAAAATTTTGCTGGAGGTCCATCAAGATCGAAATAGTAATGAATATGTTAGGTGAGAGAACATTAAATACTTTGGTGCAAACGGTGTTTGTTGGGTGAGTTATGTTGCTACTAAAATTTTGCGGGAGGTACATCAATATCGAAATAATAATAATACACATATATAAATAACATTAAATAGCATTCACATTGGGTTCGCGGTTTTTAAAGAATAGTTTGTAAGCCGGCACATATGGGTCGCGGCTCTCTAAATCAAAAACCCGGCTTGGAACCACTGTACGATAAAATTGCTTCTTCCCCTGTGCTTCAGCCGGAACTAAGGGGAAGAATTGCTTGTAAGCCGGCACATAAGGGTCTCGGCAGTCTTTCTCAAATACCCTTCTTGGAACCACCGTACGAAAAAAACTGCTTCTTCCCCGGTGCTTCAGCCGAAACTTTGGGGAAGAAGAGTTTGTAAGCCGGCACATAGGGGTCGTGGTTTTGTAGATCCCTTGGCCAGAGTGATGTCGCCTTCTGTGTTTGTTGAGTCCTTGGTGCTTCAACTTGCAATGTTGGAGCAGAGATTATTGGAGTGTCTGCCAATGATGTGCCATTAGAAGACCAGTCATTATGTGCTGAAACAAATATAAATATTCCTAAATAAATAGTACTGACATAAAATGTTTACGATAAGTTTCGAAATTTTAGTAATACTGATTTTCAATAAAATCCACCAACCATATTTCTACATTATATTTAATTTAAACTAGTTGAAAAAGACACCTGAATACGGTAATCTAGTCCGAGTCCTTTGTTTGGGGCACCGATAATCTACCACTGAGCAAGCCCAGCAGTGTTATTATGACCACGACGCAAAACGAATTTGCGACCGTTAGCAGAGAGACGCTAGACTTTGCGTCAAAAGTTATTATGGCCGACCACTTTGCGAAAGCAAAGTCCTTGCGAGCGCAAATATTTTTCTAGTAGCGTGACGCTAAGTTGCGCAGACATTTTACTTGTCCTTTGGTTTGCGTTACGAGGTTATGTTTGCTAGTTTTTATAATTTATTACGTGTTTTGTGTTACATTATTTAAACTTGCCATCTCATTAGCCCAATATAATTACCTCAAAACTTTTTGTGTGTGTTCCACATAATCTAGCTTTAAATAGGCCTATATCATAATGTAGGCCAAGAGTTGGGATACAGTGAATGTATTTTATTTGAAACACATCACACTATCAAAATGCATTACTATTCACCATACACTGATAATTCAGGTGATAAAATAATAAAACGTAGGCCTAATATGTTTAAGATGCTTTAACAAAACTCCAATTATATAATAATAATTATTATTATTATTAGCACCGCGTCTTACTACCATTCGGGTTATACGCACTTACGCTAATGTGTAATGGTAGGGTGATTGTGAGATGAAATGGAGGACCTACAGTTTAACGTGGAATCCGAACCACGGTGGAGGCCTGGCATTCCCCACATTCACAAGATGTCTTGTCAGAGGTCATATTTAAACTTAATCATACATACAGTAGTAGTTACTATCCACATTAAAGTGATTTGTAGACCTCTGAACTATTGCAGCAAAGACTGGAAATAACTAAACAGGCTCTAGCTTAATATTTGCATGCGGTTTGGTTTAGGCCTAGGTTTTTTAGTCATAAATGGTTTTCTAAAGTTATCTGAAACCAATAATTAGTAGTTAAACCTAGTTATAATAAAGTGAATAAATTGCAAACAACTCATTATAAAGAAATATAATATCCCTATATTCTTAATCACTTAACTATAGTCTCAATAATTCCCTTAAGTAAAAGATGCATTTTATTATTTTTAGCTATCCAAACAAACCTCTCATTCACTTTATTTGTTAACTTAGTAGGACGACTGACATTAAGTTATCGAAAATATTCAGTGTGAACACAATTTTCGGGAAATCTAATGCTTTCATCAACTTTAAGTAATTAGTTTTATTTTCTAAGATCTTAACACCGCATATTTGATTCAATCTCAAACGTGAGAACCTTTTCAACACTGTAAATTAATAAAATTAGCACAAAGTCGGCCTATATATGTTCAGGTGGAGTACCGTATAGATAGGAAGTTTTCTTTATCTAACCTCAACTCAATCAAACAATATAAAATTTAAAACACCTTACTGTAGGCCTATATCTTTGAACGTTCAATTTTTGGCTTGACAAAATCGAGGATGGTTTTAAAATAGGCCTACTATGAAACCCAACATACAAAATATTAATCTACTGTTTGATAAATGTTGTTTTTGAAACAAGTTATTTTAAAATAAAATAGGCCTAAATATAAGGAGAAGTCTACATTGTAAACGGTTGAAATTATTTTTAATTAATATAATAAAATACAATTGTTCCAGTATCAACATTAATATATGAAGAATAAAGCATTGGGTCGTAAAGCATAAATCTTACAAAAACATTGTTTCTTTATTAGCCAACTTCTCATACTAATTTATTCATTTCCCTGTGTGACATTACTAATTTAATGCATAGCTCATATACTTTTTGACTACAATATGTTATGTGTATTGAATAATGTAGGCCTAGTATTTTTACATTTCAAATCGTAAGCAAACAAAATTATGCAAGTGATTTATTAAATTAAGCTAGGTTAAATCATTCTTGCAAATAATGTGACTTGTGATCAGCTGTTTGTGAAAATAAAAATAAATGAATAATGTTCAGTCATGAACACCAGCATTCTTGAAATAAATGTTCCTAATTTATAGCCTCTAACTTCTTAAAAGGTAATATTCTTTGGAAAAGTGTTGCCAACTGTTGACACAAACTGATTTTATTCTGTGCGTTAACGCTAGACGCAAAGTCGAAGCTAAAACTAGCGGACGATATAAAGTGTGGTGGTCATAATAACCCAGACGCTATCTTTTCTTCGAAAGTGAAGCTGACTAACGGTAGCAACTAACTTTGCGTCGAATGGTCATAATAGCCCTGCCCCACGACGCAAAACGAATTTGCGACCGTTAGCAGAGAGACGCTAGACTTTGCGTCAAAAGTTATTATGGCCGACCACTTTGCGAAAGCAAAGTCCTTGCGAGCGCAAATATTTTCCTAGTAGCGTGACGCTAAGTTGCGCAGACATTTTACTTGTCCTTTGATTTGCGTTACGAGGTTATGTTTGCTAGTTTTTGTAATTTATTACGTGTTTTGTGTTACATTATTTAAACTTGCCATCTCATTAGCCTAATATAATTACCTCAAAACTTTTTGTGTGTTTTTCACATAATCTAGCTTTAAATAGGCCTATATCATAATCTAGGCCATGAGTGGAGATAGTACGCTTAGCGAAATATATCTGAGGGAGAAAAAATGTATTTCAAGAGTGGAATATTTTGCCCAGGGGGCAATGCCCCATGCTCACCCGGTTCCACCACCCCTGATTACTAGGTCAAATACGGTATATAATATTTATACTTTTCAAGCAACTCTAGTCAATGTAGAGTATTTTCTAGAAAACTATAGGCCTAGCTATATTTCTAGAGTTTCTTTTAACACTTTGTTTTATTTACATTTATAAGGTCATACTTAACGTGTATACAAGGGATACACATCCAAGCCTTAGTTATATGGAATTCTTTCGGAGCAATGTGAGAGTGTTGAGCCCCCTATCTCACATCTCCCTCCCCCACCCCTTCCTTGGTACATCCCTGGAAATCACATATAGTTCACACACTCTAACCTACCATGTGTGAATGTATAATGTTATACTCGTATGCTGGTTGCATACCCCTCCCTCTTTCGTATATTTTGAACAAAAGTTAGACTTCAACTAAACCTGATACACACATAAGCGTTTAACACGTCGTCTCTAATTTAGTTTATCTATTTATCTTCGGGCTACCATTCCAATACCTTTGTTGGACAAAGTTTGTTTGTTTCTTTAGTACTACATCTCACACTACCTTTTCAGCCTATATACTTATATGATAATTACTCTAATTAGATAGGGGTGAGGAAGGGAACATTTTAAAGATAATATACCCGCCTTTGAAAGAGGGTGAGAAACTATTTAAGAAAGAACACCCTCATTGGTCCTGACCAGGCTTTGAACCTGCCCGTTATCAGCAGGCCAGTCTAACACGAGATTGACGCCTTAGACCATTCTATCATTGAAGTGGGTCAAAGTTTATTAAAGTCAATTTATCTCGATCCTAATCGACGCCTAGAAATGTACCATAAAACATTTTGCTAAACGAAGACATCGATGTCTGCATACTTATATCAAAATGGCAGAGTATTAAAATACAACAGCTTGAACTGGAATAAAACATCTTGATATTCAAAAAAGTGTGTTAAATATTTTCATTCTCTTGCACCCATGTGGACTATTCGAATATTTGAAGTTCTATTAAATGTTGTTGGTATCATAGAGAAGGTAAAATTGAGAGAAAAAAAAGTATTCCCTTTTGCGTGGAATGCGTGGAAAATATTTTCGGGAAAGTCACCTATGTTATCAAGTCGGTATTAAAACCTGCACTTCCTCATCACAAGAAAATCTGACAAATCGAGAAATACGTCGTAGCCTACGTGCCCTTTGGGAACGGATGTATTCACTTTTGAATAAAATATTTGCGTGTGTGTGGGAAGGGGTGGGGTGGTCACTTTATTCAGAGCCAACCTCAATCGCTGTCAGGCCACACTGCTTAAATTCCTATCTTCTGTGTCGTTTTTTGGACCTGATGTACTTCTATATTATGTCTAATCTTATACTCCATTTCACCCTTCTCCTACAACTATCCTTTAGTTATGTCAATAGGAAAGAGGGGAATAAAAATAACGAAACTTCTTATCTCAAGGTAAAGAGGAATGCTCGCTGCTAATTCTCAAATATTCTAAAACTTTATGTTGAGAGCCCAACAAAAAATTACTCTAATTTTTAGAGGAAAGTTAAATCTAGAGCCTTTTTCATCAAGCCTAGTATCGTAGCTTCGCAAATATGCTATGCTTAAAAATTAATTTGAAAAAACTTATGTCAAATTTTCACAATTATTTTTTCTATTAATGAAACTCAAACTATAGGGTTGTCAATAAAAAAGATCCCTATTGGAATCTTTAGACCATATTTTGGTGTGAACCATATTTTTAAATAACTTATAATAAAATATTGCGTAGGAACGCAACGTTCACGCGGCAATTTCTCTCCTAGCTTTAACGGACTAGTTGAACATAAAAAATAATTTTTAAACGCTGCGTGGTTGTTTAACTTGGCACTCAAAAGGTAGAGTCCTATTTTATAAAATATAAACTTTTTTATGGCCAACATTATTAACATTTTACTATTTTATTGGTGTTATCTTATACGATTCGATACTATTTATTGAGTAACAACTGCAGAAAATATTACTTGACGTATGAATACGTTGTACTAGATCTAATACTAATCGATACTATTTATCGAGTAACAACTGCAGAAAATATTACTTGACGTATGAATACGTTGTACTAGATCTAATAGTTTTCTAGTTATCGGATAGTATTCTTCCTATGAAAACAAGCTAGCAATGAAAGTTAGTGTTTATTTGGTCTTTTCTACGGGATGTAAAGTACACGTAGCCGGGACTTTCGACAGATTATTAAAGAGCGACGGAACTACGACGAATAATGTAACTTTATTGACTTTAAAATATCTAAAAAGGTGAAATAAAAGGAAGTATTAATTCATTTTAAAATAATCAAGCTTTAATATCTTAGAAATTTTACAGTGCTACATTCCCAATATACAGATTTTTTTAAATATAAAATTTGGTGATTTGCAAAATTTTCTTTTTTTTTAGAAACTTTGTTAGGTTCTTCAAAAAAGTGTTTTACTTTATTCAAATTAAATGTAGCTCAAAAAAATATAGAAAATATGTGATTAAATATTCTAGTATTTTTCTGCATAGTCCAAAAGAATTTCTAATATATATTAAGTAGTAAGTGTAATTGTTATAAAAAATTATCATCATTTATCCAATTTTCAATAAACCTAAGTTTGTGAATAGACTTTTCAACAAATTTTGGAAGTTACGTCATTAAAGACATGTTTCAAAATAAAACTCGTGTTTGTACATTGTTTATTGTTAGATCAGTACCATTAGTCTCTACTTCATGTTTCTGTCCTCTATGCTATCTCTTTGGATAGTACTCCTTTATTTAGGTTCTATATGCCTCGAAATTAGTTAGTTATTGTTTTGTTTGTGATTTGATTGCTTTTTGTTGAGGTTTAGACTGATTTTTGGTCTATTATTATATTTTCTTGACTCCTTCCAACTTAATTAACCTTTCCGCACTCTTGGAGGCAACAAAAACATACCTGGACCCCTCTAGGTCTATTATTCTCCCGCTAAGTGTCGCTGGCGCGGTTTTTCGTTCTTCCGAATTTAGTGATTCGTGTGCTGAGAATTGATAGACACATAAGTGATGGTTATAGGTTCCGTGAATTTTCTCCTGTAAGCGGTCCAATCTCAGTTATTCGTGTGCGTGTGTTAATCAAATTGTCTGCTACATGACAATACCAATCAGACAACATAAAGTGAAGGTGAGTTGCCTCTATCCATTCCTACTCCACCATAAAGTCCATTTGTCCGTGTTCATAACACTGGTCCTCCAGACGTTTTTAGTTCTCAGTTCTTGTCCTTTACGTTACATATGGGTCAAATCCACTATTTCTCAAATTTCCGAATTTACATTTTATTTTCGAATCTCGAATCCAAATCCTAGCAAATTGATAGAAAATGTTATGATTTACAACTAGACCTACATTACACACTATAAGCCTAAACTGTAATTTAATATTCATTTCAAACAGTCTTTCAATTTTAATCAACCCCAGCCACCCCTCAAAAATACAGGTTAAAATCAAATCAAATTAAACCATATAGACTCATATTGTTTTAAAATCAAATCAATAAAAATTAGATTGTCTTTTAGTTATTTTTAATAGTGTTGTTAGAATGAGTTAAATTTCTAAAAAAACATATGATATAAACAGATTATCCCTAGTTATTCTTTGATCAACTTTAATCATCATTTAAAGATTATTATTTATTTTAATAAAACATAATATTATAAACATATTTTTTAATAATACTAAAACAACATACTTAACAATCAAACATACACTGGAAATAATGATCTTGTTAATTCATAATTATGTTTTATTACATTTTATTATATATCTATTATCTATATTCGCGTATAAAACAAGAAATATATTCGATTCTTGCGATATATCGATTTCTGAGAATACATTTTATTTAATACATGAACATATTTTCGACTCTTGCAATATGTTCTTTCGCATTTGTTAGGCAAGACTAAATTTAATATTTTTTACAAATTACTTTAATAACACTCACTTTGACAATTCTTAGTATTATTTGCATGTGAGAAAATAGCCCACCTCAATAGTAAGGAGGGTGCATGATAAACTCGAAAGAAATGTTAGACGCCCAAAATAATATTTCATGATCCACCACTGATCAATGCTATTCTTATGGGAGAACGTAGCCCACTTCTACAGTAAAGAGAAACAATGTAGGAGAAAGTGACCCAACTTCGTGATGTAAGAGATTAATGTTATTCTTGGGGAGAAAGTAATCCACTTCATTCAAGGAGGTAGATCAATGTTATTCTTATGGGAGAAATGTGATCCACTTCATTCAAGAAGGTAGATCAATGTTATTCTTATGGGAGAAGTGTACCACTTCATTCAAGGAGGTAGATCAATGTTATTCTTATGGGAGAAAGTGATCCACTTCATTCAAGAGGTAATCAATGTTATTCTTATGGAGAAAGTGTACCACTTCTTTCAAGGAGGTAGATCAATATTATTCTTATGGGAGAAAGTGATCCACTTCATTCAGGAGGTAGATCAATGTTATTCTTATGGGAGAATGTGATCCACTTCATTCAAGGAGGTAGATCAATGTTATTCTTATGGAGAATGTGATCCACTTCATTCAAGGAGGTGGATCAATATTAGCTTATGGGAGAAAGTGATCCAATTCATTCAAGGAGGTGGATCAATGTTATTCTTATGGGAGAAAGTGATCCATTCATTCAAGGAGGTGATCAATGTTATTCTTATGGGAGAATGTGATCCACTTCATTCAAGGAGGTGGATCAATGTTATTCTTATGGGAGAATGTGATCCACTTCATTCAAGGAGGTGGATCAATGTTATTCTTATGGGAGAATGTGATCCACTTCATTCAAGAGGTGGATCAATATTAGCCTTATGGGAGAAAGTTCAAGGAGTGGATCAATGTTATTCTTATGGGAGAATGTGATCCACTTCATTCAAGGAGGTAGATCAATGTTATTCTTATGGGAGAATGTGATCCAAGTCATTCAAGGAGGTGGATCAATGTTATTCTTATGGGAAAAGTGATCCACTTCATTCAAGGAGGTGGATCAATATTAGCCTTATGGGAGAAAGTGATCCACTTCATTCAAGGAGGTGGATCAATGTTATTCTTATGGGAGAAAGTGATCAACTTCATTCAAGAGGTAGATCAATGTTATTCTTATGGGAGAATGTGATCCACTTCATTCAAGGAGGTGATCAATGTTATTCTTATGGGAGAATGTGATCCACTTCATTCAAGGAGGTGGATCAATGTTATTCTTATGGCAGAATGTGATCCACTTCATTCAAGGAGGTGGATCAATATTAGCCTTATGGAAGAAAGTTCAAGGAGGTGGATCAATGTTATTCTTATGGGAGAATGTGATCCACTTCATTCCAGGAGGTAGATCAATGTTATTCTTATGGGAGAATGTGATCCACTTCAATCAAGGAGGTGGATCAATGTTTTCTTATGGGAGAATTTGATCCACTTCATTCAAGGAGGGGATCAATAATAGCCTTATGGGAGAAAGTGATCACTTCATTCAAGAAGGTAGATCAATGTTATTCTTATGGGAGAAAGTGATCCACTACATTCAAGGAGGTAGATCAATGTTATTCTTATGGGAGAATGTGATCCACTTCATTCAAGGAGGTGGATCAATGTTATTCTTATGGGAGAATGTGATCCACTTCCTTCAAGGAGGTGTATCAATGTTATTCTTATGGGAGAAAGTGATCCACTTGATTCAAGGAGGTGTATCAATGTTATCTTATGGGAGAATGTGATCCACTTCATTCAAGAGGTGATCAATGTACTTATGGGAGAATGTGATACACTTCATTCAAGGAGGTAGATCAATGATCTATATGGGAGAAGTGATCCACTTCATTCAAGAAGGTAGATCAATTTAGCCTTATGGGAGAAAGTGATCCACTTCATTCAAGAGGTGATCAATGTTATTCTTATGGGAGAAGTGATCCACTTCATTCAAGGAGGTGGATCAATGTATTCTTATGGGATAATGTGATCCACTTCATTCAAGGAGTGGATCAATGTTATTCTATGGGAGAATGTAGATCCACTTCATTAAGGAGTGGATCAAAATTAGCCTTTTGGGGAAAGTTCAAGGTGGTGATCAATGTTTTCTTATGGGAAATGGATCCCTCATTCAGGAGGTAACAATTTATTCTATGAGAATGTGACACTCATTCAGAGTGATCAATGTTTTCTTATGGAATGTGTCATTCATTGGAGGTGGATCAATATTAGCCTTATGGGAGAAAGTGATCCACTTCATTCAAGGAGGTGGATCAATGTTATTCTTTATGGGAGAAAGTGATCAACTTCATTCAATGAGGTAGATCAATGTTATTCTTATGGGAGAATGTGATCCACTTCATTCAAGGAGGTGGATCAATGTTATTCTTATGGAGAATGTGATCCACTTCATTCAAGGAGGTGGATCAATGTTATTCTTATGGGAGAATGTTGATCCACTTCATTCAAGAGTGGATCAATGTTATTCTTATGGCAGAATGTGATCCACTTCATTCAAGGAGGTGGATCAATATTAGCCTTATGGAAGAAAGTTCAAGAGGTGGATCAATGTTATTCTTATGGGAGAATGTGATCCACTTCATTCCAGGAGGTAGATCAATGTTATTCTAATGGGATAATGTGATCCACTTCATTCAAGGAGGTGGATCAATGTTATTCTTATGGGAGAATGTGATCCACTTCATTCAAGGAGGTGGATCAATATTAGCCTTATGGGAGAAAGTGATCCACTTCATTCAAGAAGGTAGATCAATGTTATTCTTATGGGAGAAAGTGATCCACTACATTCAAGGAGGTAGATCAATGTTATTCTTATGGGAGAATGTGATCCACTTCATTCAAGGAGGTGGATCAATGTTATTCTTATGGGAGAATGTGATCCACTTCCTTCAAGGAGGTGTATCAATGTTATTCTTATGGGAGAAAGTGATCCACTTGATTCAAGGAGGTGGATCAATGTTATTCTTATAGGAGAAAGTGATCCACTTCATTCAAGGAGGTGGATCAATGTTATTCTTATGGGAGAATGTGATCCACTTCATTCAAGGAGGTGGATCAATGTTATTCTTATGGGAGAATGTGATCCACTTCATTCAAGGAGGTGGATCAATGTTATTCTTATGGGAGAATGTGATCCACTTCATTCAAGGAGGTGGATCAATGTTATTCTTATGGGAAAATGTGATCCACTTCATTCAAGGAGGTGGATCAATATTAGCCTTATGGGAGAAAGTGATCCACTTCATTCAAGGAGGTAGATCAATGCTAGCCTTATGGGAGAAAGTGATCCACTTCATTCAAGGAGGTAGATCAATGCTAGCCTTATGGGAGAAAGTGATCCACTTCATTCAAGAAGGTAGATCAATGCTAGCCTTATGGGAGAAAGTGATTCACTTCATTCAAGGAGGTAGATCAATGTTAGCCTTATGGGAGAAAGTGATCCACTTCATTCAAGGAGGTAGATCAATGCTAGCCTTATGGGAGAAAGTGGGCCGAAACTCTTATTTCAACCTTACAAGTGTGTGTAGAACCAACATTACACACTGAACAGACATAAGCTAGAGGGGTTATAGAGTTCTCTTTCTAGCTTGTTGTCTGCTTAATGGCATAATGGCTCTATACACATTATTCCAGTCAGAAAAAAGCTTACCTCTACAGCTCACTTGTGTTGGTTCAGTTGGAGTTATCTTTTCAACTCATTTTGTGCTCAGGGGTCATTCTGGCTCTAAACATATTATTCCAGTCAGCACAAAGCTTACCTCTACAGCTCACTTGTGTTGGTTCAATTGGAGTTATCTTTTCAACTCATTTTGTGCTCAGGGGTCATTCTGGCTCTAAACATATTATTTCTACTATTTTATAGCTGATCATTACAGTTCATTCTTCTTAGTTGTGTTTGAGTTCTCGCTCTGGTTTCTTCTGGTGGCGAGGCTCTATAAACACAATTCCTGTCAGTTCTTATTTGACCAGTACATTTCTCTTGTGTAGGTAAGTTGTAGCTATCAGTCTAGCTCATGGTTGAGTTGGTCAAATATTGGTTCTGAAGGCAAAGCTCATTAAATTGTTGTCTTGTTAGGGTTCATATTGTAAAGTGGATTTTTAAAATTATTATATAATATTAAAAATGGATAATTTTAACAAAAAAGTTTGAGATGTATATTTTTTGGATTCTAGTGAAGATTCTGAAATAAACACAATAAACTTTTAAGAAATCTTTCTAAAAGTTTAAATACAAATAATTTTTACTATAACATTAATTTTAAATTTTTCTTACGTCTCCTGTTCGACTCTAAATTATTTATTATTAAAAAAAATACAATTTGTATTGGCCACTTACCTTTGTTACTGGTTTAATTTATTCTGTTCAGGACTGCAGCATGGCTATTATTGGTGAGATCTTCGACCATAACCAACATTAGAGCTGCGATTCTATCGACTTGACAATAATTTAAAGATGTTTGAGATTCAGTAGGTTTTAACAGATAGTTCACAGGATTATTTGTCTGGTTGGTATGAATTAATACTGTTTGTACACATTCCAATTTTTTTTTGTCTAGTTCATATTCTTTGTGATTATCCAAGAGATAATGAGATTTTACTTGCCAGCATTGAAGCATTGCAAGATTGTGGGGTCTTTCTCAATAGCTCCCCAAACGTGGTTAATTTTCATTTCGTTATTTTTTTTCTTTTCCCAAAAATTAATTTGTAAAATCTTCACAGAAAGTTTTTCTTTGGCTGTTTTTTAATTTCAAGGCTTTAAAAAGCTTTTTGAACCCATTCAATTCGAGATGTTAGCCAAAACTTATTTTCACTTGAGGGCAGCGGCGCTGGTGGAGAGGGTGATACGGAGGAATTTGGTTCAACATTTATATTTTCTTCACTGCTAGATATTTTCAATTTGACATGATGATTTAGATTTGTCTGCCAAATAAATATTTTTAATTCATTTTCGACACTTTTATCCGTGCAATTTAAAACAGAATCACTCAAACAACGTTTTAACTGGTGCAATTTAGGCCTATATGTCATTTTGAATGATTTATAATAAAAATGTTAGTAGCATTGGAATATGGTTCCTTCAGGTCAGAATAATAGTCGTCCAGTGGTTTTAGTTTAGTTGCTAGTCAAAAATACTACTCTTCACTTCATTATTAAACCTCAACAATAAATAGTAAACAATACAGTATGTTTGTATTGTTTCCGAATACATTAAAACAGGGGTCCCCAAAACTATGCCCATGGACACCATTGCGCCAGCCGAGCCTTTTGCTTGAGCCTGCTATTTTTTTTTTACCACAGCTAAAAAGTTCTTGACTAATAATTTAATCTGTAAAATTTTCAGACAAAAATCAAGTTTGTGTTTATTTCCGGTATGCTGTTCTCAAGAGATTGGTGACTGAAAGCCCCCTCTTTCCAATCCATCCCTCTTATTCCTCTTTCTTTGGTGACTTATTTACAAAGTGTACTTTTACTCGGAACCACCGTACTTTCAATCTGAATTGTTTTGCTTTTCCCTAATCTCATCCCTTCCTTCATTCTCTTCACACTCACTAATACCATGCTAATACTTCCTATTTCCTTGGTAAATATCTTGACACAGGTCTACCCAGATTTGTTGATTGAATAAACACAGAAAAATATACATATATTTTAAAAATGTACCCAAGCACCAAAATGGTGGTGAGTAATTAAATAGTTCCTTTTGTCTTTATTTTGGTCTTGTTCTAACTGTAAATAAAGCAGTATTTTTAAAATTTATTTTTGGTCAACTTGGAGGAGCTGAACCCCTGGTTACGGCCTTGAGTATTACCCACAATCATATGTGACGTCACAATCTCTGTTGGAAACTTAACATGGCAGTTTACCGGCCATGTGTATAGCGTTGAAGCTGATCTCTAAGCCTGCAGGGCTATTATGACCAATCGACGCAAAGTTTGCTACCGCTAGTTAGCTTCACTTTCTAAGAAAAGATAGCGTCTGGGTTATTATGACCACCACACTTTGTATCGTCCGCTAGTTTTAGCTTCGACTTTGCTTCTAGCGTTAACGCAAATAATAAAATCAGTTTGCGTCAACAGTTGGCAACACTTTTCCAAAGAATATTACCTTTTAGGAAGTTAGAGGCTAGAAATTAGGTACATTTATCTCAAGAATGCTGGTGTTCATGACTGAACACTATTCATTTATTTTATTTTCCCAAACAGCTGATCACAAGTCACATTATTTGCAAGAACGATTTAACCTAGCTTAATTTAATAATCACTTGCATAATTTTGTTTGCTTACGATTTGAAAAGAAAAAATACTAGGCCTACATTATTCAATACACATAACATATTTTAGTCAAAAAACATGTGAGCTATGCATTAAAATAGTAATATCACACAGGGAAATGAATAAATTAGTGTGAGAAGTTGGCTAATAAAGAAACAATGTTTTTGTAAGATGTATGCTTTATGACCCAATACTTTATTCTTCATATATTCATGTTGATACTGGAACAAGTGTTTTTTATTATATTAATTAAATATAATTTCAACCGTTTATAGTGTAGAATTCTCCTTATATTTAGGCCTATTTTAATTTAAAATAATTAAAAATTTTAACTTAAAAAATATGCCTTATAAAACTTTGTTTCAAAAACAACACTTATCAAAGAGTATATTAATATTTTGGATTTCTTAGTAGGCCTATTTTAAAACCTTCCTCGATTTTGTCAAGCCAAAAATTGAACGTTCAATGATATAGGCCTACAGTAAGGTGTTTTTAAATTTTATATTGTTTGATTGAGTTGAGGTTTGAAAAAGAAAACTTCCTAGTACTCCACCTGAACATATATAGGCCGATTTTGTGCTAATTTTATTAATTTACAGTGTTGAAAAGGTTCTCACGTTTGAGATTGAATCAAATATGCGGTGTTAAGATCTTAGAAAATAAAACTAATTAAAGTTGACGAAAGCGTTCAAGATCTCCCAAAAATTGTGTTCACACTGAATATTTTCGACAACTTTATGTTAGTCGTCCTACTAAGTTAACAAAAAAAGTGAACGAGAGGGTGGTTTGGATGGTTAAAAATAATAAAATGCATCTTTTACCTAAAGGGCATTCTTGAGACTTTAGTTAATTGATTAAGAATATAAGGATATTATATTTCTTTATAATGATTTGTTTGCAATTTATTCACTTCAGTATAACTAGGTTTAACTACAAATTATTCGTTTCAGATAACTTTAGTAAACCTTTTATGATTAAAATATAGGCCTAAACCAACCAAACCGCATGCAAATATTAGGCTAGGGTCTATTTAGTTATTTCCAGTGTTGGCTGCAATATTTCATAGGCCTACAACCCACATTAATGTGGATAGTAATTACTACTGTATGTATGATTCAGTTTAAATATGCTTATTTCATTAAAGTTTTGTTGAGACATCTTAAACATATTAGGCCTACGTTTTATTATTTTATCACCTGAATTATCATGGTGTTGATGGTGAATAGTAATGCATTTTGATAGTGTTGTGTTTCAAATAAAATATTCTTTTAACATTCAGTGTAAGCGTACTATCTCCACTCATGGCCTAGATTATGATATAGGCCTATTTAAAGCTAGATTATGTGAAACACACACAAAAAGTTTTGCGGTAATTATATTGGGCTAAAGAGATGGCAAGTTTAAATAATGTAACACAAAACAACGTAATAAATTACAAAAACTAGCAAACATAACCTCGTAACGCAAACCAAAGGATAAGTAAAATGTCTGCGCAACTTAGCGTCACGCTACTATAGAAATATTTGCGCTCGCAAGGACTTTGCTTTCGCAAAGTGGTCGGCCATAATAACTTTTGACGCAAAGTCCAGCGTCTCTCTGCTAACGGTCGCAAATTCGTTTTGCGTCGTGGTCATAATAGCCCTGCTGGCGGGAGTTAGAAACTTGTCCTGAAAAGGTGATTGGTGCCCGCCGCACTACCGTTAGCTTTGAATGTGCTCTAAGGTACAAAAAGGTTGGGAAACCTCTGCATTAAAACATACCTAGTTTATTATTTGAGAAGATCACCATATTGTCTATAACAAAGGATTGCAGGGCTATTATGGCCATTCAACGCAAAGTTAGTTGCTACCGCTAGTTAGCTTCACTTTCTAAGAAAATATAGCGTCTGGGTTATTATGACCACCACACTTTGTATCGTCCGTTAGTTTTAGCTTCGACTTTGCTTCTAGCGTTAACGCAAAGAATAAAATCAGTTTGCGTCAACAGTTGGCAACACTTTTCCAAAGAATATTACCTTTTAGAAGTTAGAGGCTAGAAATTAGGTACATTTATCTCAAGAATGCTGGTGTTCATGACTGAACACTATTCATTTATTTTTATTTTCCCAAACAGCTGATCACAAGTCACATTATTTACAAGAACGATTTAACCTAGCTTAATTTAATAAATCACTTGCATAATTTTGTTTGCTTACGATTTGAAATGAAAAAAATACTAGGCCTAAATTATTCAATACACATAACATATTTTAGTCAAAAAACATGTGAGCTATGCATTAAAATAATAATGTCACACGGGGAAATGAATAAATTAGTATGAGAAGTTGGCTAATAAATAAACAATGTTTTTGTAAGATGTATGCTTTATGACCCAATACTTTATTCTTCATATATTCATGTTGATACTGGAACCAGTGTGTTTTATTATATTAATTAAAAATAATTTCAACAGTTTATAATGTATACTTCTCCTTATATTTAGGCCTATTTTAATTTAAAATAATTACAATTTTTAACTAAAAAAATATGCATTATAAAAACTTTGTTTCAAAAACAACACTTATCAAACAGTATATTAATATTTTGGATTTCTTAGTAGGCCTATTTTAAAACCTTCCTCGATATTGTCAAGCCAAAAATTGAACGTTCAAAGATATAGGCCTACAGTAAGGTGTTTTTAAATTTTATATTGTTTGATTGAGTTGAGGTTTGATAAAGAAAACTTCCTAGTACTCCGCCTGAACATATATAGGCCGACTTTGTGCTAATTTTATTAATTTACAGTGTTGAAAAGGTTCTCACGTTTGAGATTGAATCAAATATGCGGTGTTAAGATCTTAGAAAATAAAACTAATTAAAGTTGACGAAAGCGTTCAAGAGCTCCCAAAAATTGTGTTCACACTGAATATTTCCGACAACTTAATGTTAGTCGTCCTACTAAGTTAACAAAAAAAGTGAACGAGAGGGTGGTTTGGATGGCTAAAAATAATAAAATGCATCTTTTACCTAAAGGGAATTATTAATACTTTAGCTAAGTGATTAAGAATATAAGGATATTATATTTCTTTATAATGATTTGTTTGCAATTTATTCACTTCAGTATAACTAGCTTTAACTACTAATTATTGGTTTCAGATAACTTTGGTAAACCTTTTATGATTAAAATCTAGGCCTAAACAAACCAAACCGCATGCAAATATTAAGCTAGGGCCTATTTAGTTATTTCCAGTCTTGGCTGCAATATTTAATAGGCCCACTACTGTATGTATGATTCAGTTTAAATATGATTACATCATTAAAGTTTTGTTGAGGCATCTTAAACATATTAGGCCTTCGTTTTATTATTTTATCACCTGAATTGTCATGGTGTTGATGGTGAATAGTAATGCATTTTGATAGTGTTGTGTTTCAAATAAAATATTCTTTTAACATTCAGTGTAAGCGTACTATCTCCACTCATGGCCTAGATTATGATATAGGCCTATTTAAAGCTAGATTATGTGAAACACACACAAAAAGTTTTGAGGTAATTATATTGGGCTAAAGAGATGGCAAGTTTAAATAATGTAACATAAAACACGTAATAAATTACAAAAACTAGCAAACATAACCTCGTAACGCAAACCAAAGGATAAGTAAAATGTCTGCGCAACTTAGCGTCACGCTACTAGAGAAATATTTGCGCTCGCAAGGACTTTGCTTTCGCAAAGTGGTCGGCCATAATAACTTTTGACGCAAAGTCTAGCGTCTCTCTACTAACGGTCGCAAATTCGTTTTGCGTCGTGGTCATAATAGCCAGGCTAGAGTTCTAATCCCAATTGGTACTAATAAAAGTGTTGTATTTAAATGTATATTCCTTTCCTCATTATCCTTCACACAAACTGATTATACTTCCTCTAATGTCTTTCATCCTCATCCTTATCCCTTAGTGTAAATGTGTGAGTGTGTGTCCCAGTTGAAACCAACATGTGGTGCATACACTATCCCCTAAAATATATTGTACGGTCAATCACACGGAAATATCCGCTCCTTTGCCCAATCGGCAATCATGGAGATATTTATTTAAAAGTCGCAAGGTATTCTAAACAATATTAATGTAAATTGCTATAGAAATTTATTAATAAAACATGAACGAAATAATATAGGCGTACATTGTCAAATAAATCATTTAGAAAAAACTGTTAAATAAGCTTTCACAAAAGATAAAATGATCAATTCCCCATTTTCCAGAACTCAACTAGGAAAAAAAAATCAGTCCCTCAGAAATTATTTCTTTTATAAAATTAATTTCAATTAAAGGTTTTGTTTATTTTTAATCGTAAAATAACTTTGCAATGGTAAGTTATTCTTATCATAAAGATTTATGGGTATATTATCAATATTTAAGATATTTGCTTGTAAAAAGTAGGCCTACCCATCAAGTCATTTTAACAGAAAAAAAAGCCACATCATTCCAAAAATATATTGTAACGTGGGGCGCACGTGACCTGGGAGGGTCACAGGCCGTTCACACGTGAAAGTGTGAACCACGAGTTCTTTTAGAGATATTGGGGTAGGTTGCCAAACAAACACGAATAAAAAATGCCCACGGAATATTCAAATTTTTGATTATTAAAAAACACCACTTAAAAACATTAACAGAATTAAAAATACAGCTAAACAATTTAACAAATTAGGTAGTCAAATTAATTATCTAAATCAATAAACCAATAAGGACATAATAAATAGAATAATCTGAATAAATTATAACTGAGTAGTTCACTTAGTTAAGTAATACTAATAATTGTCTTTAAATTAATAAACAAATGAAAACACATAAAATAAAATTACACTGGATTAACTATAACTAAACAGTCCACTGACTAAGGTAATATAGGCAATTGTTTGTAGATCAATACACAAATAAAAAAAACATTAAATAGGATTACATCAAGTCAAGTAAACAGCTTGTAAAAAAAATACTGACTAACTAGTTAAATATCCAAATATCAGTTTCTAAAAACGTTCGTTCACTGTAATTTTACTTTCAATGCTAATTACACTCACGGCACCCCGCCACAGGTCCCAGTGCCATACACACTACTCTGGCACGCGCCACACAAATACTGTACTCGCTGGTTGACACACTGGACTCGCTGGTCCACTCCCGGCTCACACAGTGTCCACACTGGTCCACACACTCGCACTGGTGACTCCCGGACTCATCAGTCGAGAACCAAGAACTGAATCTGCGTGGCTATCGCTGAGCTTGTTTATATAGGGGTGGTGACAGCTAAGGGTCTGGAATCCTCCATTTATAAAGTTAAGAGTCCAGAATAAAATGGGTCCCGACCCTTCCAGACTTGTCTCCGCCCTCCTCCCCGCACCCCCTTGGCCCCTCTAATCCCCGCAGTCAAGTGAGAAGGTCACTACCACGGTACTTAGAATACACGGTAGGGTCCACGCGCATCTCCCCCTCCAGTCCCGCCCCTTTGACACGTCACTCGGTGCCCACTGGCCGCCCTAGTCCATTACTATAACACTGCCTGCTATCTGCATCTCTCCTAACATTTGCTTTAAAGTAAATTGGAATTTGATCATAACTTTCAGATTTGACAATGTTTATCCACTTCTCACTGCTTTTATTTAAGTTGGTTGGAATAATTAAGATTTTAAAATGTAGATTACACTGCCACTGTAATAAAAGTACGCATTGAAGAACATGTTTAAGGGGTTAAAAAAAGTTTCACAATATAAATATAAATAAGACAATTTCTTATAATTATAGATTAAAAACAGACAAAATAATGTAGGCAAGATATAAAATAAAATGTATCATGAAGAAATGTAGTATTGGATAAACTCACCGAAATGAACTCATTGAAGCTTAGCTAGTTTCTTTGATTTTTTTCTACCACCATCAGACTTCTTACTACCGTAGATTGGTCTTTTCTGAGATTTCTTCTTATTCAAGGACTTCATTCTAATAAAGGTGCGCGTTCGAACATATCATGAAATAGCGAACTCATCTATGCCGATGTACTTGAACTTGAGGATGTTCACTAGTGTGTTCATCACATCACAATCCTTATTCAAACTACCGCCGTGAAATGTATTGAAGTCCTCTTCCATGTTAAATATAATCTGAGCCCACGCACTTGTTGGCTCCATCAGGCCTCCTCTTGATATTGTAAAAAGCCAGTCTATTTGTTTTGCAGGGTAGTGACTCGTTGGATGGCCATATTTGTAAGCTGTAGCTAGCTTTTTCTTTTTCACTCTATAAGCAATATACCCTGCGAGCATCTTTAGTAAGTCTGTGCTTTCTCCTGCTACTTGTCCATGAATATTATTTTTACTTTCTGCTAACTGGGGTTCAATAGTCGATATAAATTCTTCCTCTTCTGGCTGTTCACTTTCAATTTCCTCCTGTACTGTAGATTCTACTTGTAAATCTTCCCGGATATCACATTTCAGATTTTATATCACATCAACACTTAATGTGGTTGTGTCTTCAGTTGAGCAGTTCCCAGTTTTTATTATTACTGATGCACTACGGCTCAAAAGTAAAGATTTTATTCTTTGGCTCACAGCCGTTGGTAGCGGGTGATCATAAAATCTACCAAGGCCTCAAATCAGAGAAAAATAAGACTAAGGACGTCTTGATTACATCTCGATGCCATAATATATGTGTATCCTTCAGAGTGTAACTCTGTGTATAGGCCTTTAAGACTACGGATAGATATTAGGAAGCCCTTTTGGAAAGGTAATAATTTATTTCTCCCAATAGCTCGCATAGATTCGCACATATCATAAAAAAGGTTAAGGGCTGCATTCTGCTCATTTAAATTAATCCCATAGGCACTTTTCAACTTATTTGTTGGATGATAAGGTAATCTAGAGTTTAGCACATCAAAGCCATCATTTATAATATTCAAAAATGTAACCACGTGTTCATTTCCAGGTAGAGTATATTCAATAGCAGCTGCAACAGTTCTGGATAGTAATTCTGCAGCCTTTCTGACATTTTGTCTTTCTGTTCCTGTTAGAAGGAGGTGATTAGTGTTAATTGTATACGCAAATTTCAGATCGCCGTCTTTTTGTAACTCGACAAGCTGTGCAAATTCATCTATTTTAACAGTGTTACCGTCAGACAGCTGATATCCTTCGTCCAGCAAGTGATTTCTCAAAAGTTTCAAAACATGAGGGACGTCAAAAAAACCCAAATTTGGCGCTCTTCAATAAATGGGTTTTTAATACTTGTACAGCCAAGTGTTATTCCCATATTCAAAATAAGCTTCTGATTTGATGGTCCCATATCACTAACAAAAGCCCGGACACAGAATCCCGTGGCCTCAACTGTTTCAACAACATTCAAGAATAGTTCTTTATCAACAGGTCTGTCAAATCCGTAATAGATGGGTTGTTTCCATTTTCCAATCAAGCTTCGGATTAATAAAACTTGGACAGTTGAGTGTGGTCCTAGGATCTTGTCTTCGACAGTATCATAGCACATGTCAGATTTCACTTTCATCTCATCAAAACAAAGCACCACGTCTTTTTCAAAATAAGTAAAAACGTTGACTTGTGCTTTTGAAATATTTAAACTTACATCTATAAATCCTGGCTTAACAAAAAATTCGCTGAGGCGGCGTTTTATTGTCGTTTCACTTGGAAGGGGATATTTTAAAACGTTTTTTAAATATCTAAATGCTTTTTTGGATATACATCATAGCGTTATTGCCTTTGATACATCTTCAGAATTCCAAATAGTACATTTTCCCCTTAAAATAATTTGATGTTGGGAGCTGGAAAAACGAGATTCGATTTGTTTTATAGTTTCGGCTAAACGAGAAATTTCTGTCCTAGCAGTGGCTAACTCTGTCAGATTGTCTTTATTTTCTTTCTTTAAAATTTTATTTGCATTCTTTAAAACATTATTTTTATTCTTTAAAACATTATTTTCATTCTTTAAAATATTATTTTCTTTCTTTAGCAATTCCAACTCTAACTCTTGTGTACTTATTAAGTGTGTTGGGCTAGTCCCGTGTTCTAAGGATGGAAAGGGCAAATTATTACTTTCATGTGTATTTAAAAGATGGTTTAAGCTTTTTTTTGTTTCACGTTTATCAGCTCTTTTATTTATTTCCGAAATACTGCAAGAAGCTGTGGCAGTTGGTATTTTAAAATGTGGCACAGACGTTTTTTTTCAACACTCTATTTGGTTTCAATTTGAGTAGTTCCGCCCTCAAGTCACATTCAAAGTCCGTTTCACTAAAGTGAGCAGAGCAAACACGAGCGTTAGAGACACAAAAATTGTCAGCTCTTCTACAAGCGTGCACCCATTGTTTTCGCAATGTTTTGTCTGTTGGAAATCTATAAAACCTTACCCCAGATTTTTTAGAGTTTCTTGAGTGGTTATTGCACCCAACAACTACACAACAAGGCATCACTACTTCTAATTAATATCACACGACACAGAGGTAAACATACATTAACGCATACATACATCAAAACATTAGAGCCATAGATAAAGAAAGATTAGAGCATCTAAGCAACAAGAACAATTGGCGGTAGCATACAGCTGAGCGCGCAGTGGGCCACATTGACGTCACAGACACGACAGGCTACTGCGCACCTGCCTTGTGGACCCTACCGTGTATTATAAGTACCGTGGTCACTACCTACCTGCTAGACAGGGAGGGAGACAGAAAGAACAAGGAGTGCAGCTAGGGTAAACAATGAGAGCACGCTGGTCCCACTGTTAAACACTAATCTTGTTACAATATATAAATGCTGTTTTTTTTAAAAAATTTCCTCTCAAAATGGAGTACGTGAGGCCCAACATATTTTCCCATGAGTTTCGAATGTTAGTAGATGACGAGGTTGGTAATATTATCTAACACCTTAATCATGGTTAATTGTTTAATATGCTTTGTTATAATATCTTCTCGGATGTTACACTGGATTCTATTCTAATTTTTAGGCGCATAGTATGTATAAGAAACGATTAAATTGCCAAATATTTGTGATAATGCATTGTGAAACAAAAATCAATATTATTTGGGTAAGAACAAGATTTGTGGACAGTTATAAAGTTATTAAAACAATTTTAATATATATTTGAATACATTAATTTGATATAATTTTGTCACTTTTCAAAGATAGTTACCAATACTTATAAATTAACCCATATAATTTAGTCGAGAAACCAAAGCACGTGCGTTTTTTTTAGGGGGGATGTTTTTTATGATTGCAGTCTATTATTGACATGTTCGGGATAAAATCAATCATGGGAGCAACTTTTGTAATTTTGGCATTTGGCGCCATTTTTCAAAACTCCGGCTGATCTTTGCGATATGAGAATTCTTAAACAGTGTGGTTATGGTCGTATACCATTTAATTGTTAGTCTGCTTAATTTAGTTTGTAGAATATTTTTTTTTCTTTTTTACAGTGGCTGAATAACACAAAAGTATAAAATTGATATTCCTTGTCCAAACCAGAGATCAGTTTGGTCGGTCGCATCATCACCAGAACCTACAGGCAAGAAAACTCATATAGAAGATGAATGTGTGATATGTGAGCAATCAACAATGTCCAAAAAGAACCCACTAAAACAACCAAACCAGGACAACTGGAACAACAATGCAGAGATTGCACAAGAATGATAAGGTTTGGGGACGAACTATGATGATATCCATGAAAAAATACAAGTTGACGCTCTGCCTAGGAAAACTCACAACATATTAAATTTTGAAATAGTTTGTCACAAACTAACATGTCCGCTGGATACTTATAGGAAATCTATCCTCAATTCAAATGTGAGAGAAGCTGCTCAAATTTAGACTCCCCAGACAAAATAACTACCTACATGAAGGTACTATTCATTCAGCTTGCGTTATTTGTACCGAAACTACGGAAGGTAAACCTTTTAGAATCAGCCTTGGTGGAAGTACACCATGAATTATCACCAAATATAAATAATGGAGGCTTGGAAGATTTTCTTGAATGCAGCCAACTACGTTGAAGATAGGAAAATCCAGAATAGACTGCAAGATCTAATTACATTCTGTGACAACACTGGAGGGATACTATAAGCTGTTATATTGGATATTCGTTATCATAAAAATTGCTGGATGACATACTGTGGACCAGTGTACAACCAGAACGTGAGTGATACCAAAAAATAACGTCAGCAGCGACTAAAATGATAAACATATAAACACAGAATGACATCCAATCAACTGTGTGATTAGATTGTAGAGTTCTTGGACATCCACAAAAATGTTTACATGCTCAGGGACTTGCTATACGAATATGAGCACGTTCAGAGAGACATGATGATAACAAACGAAGAAATTAGGAACGCCTGTGATGGGAATCACGCCCTTTGTTCACTTCATCAAAAACTGAAACACACTTTGGAAAGGATATTAGGTTTCACTCGAGATATAGACAAGAAGAAGTTTCAATAATCTTTTTCCCTAAGATGG
Source organism: Timema cristinae (assembly GCA_039000515.1). NCBI lineage: Eukaryota > Metazoa > Arthropoda > Insecta > Phasmatodea > Timematidae > Timema > Timema cristinae. The sequence continues at coordinate 64,637 of JBCFYV010001178.1, read as the reverse complement.
TGAAGCATTTGTCAAAGGTTCTCTGAATAGTTGGGGAACCAAAACCTCCAACTTTATACAAAATGTTGATGAAATTCTACAGGCTAACATGGACCTGCCAGGTTAAAGAACTGCAAAGGGACTCACAACTTAATAGCTTTGCTTGTGGATCCTCATGCTAAACTGGAAAAAGACAGAACATTGGTTGTGGAATGATCTCAACCAGATGTATGTTTCCTTTCTAAAGGTGTGATGCATTTAGTAACAGGAAAACACCAACCACTACAAGCAAGCCTATCAATGTATGTACACAACTTGATTGGCAGCATGTAACTTATATCTGTCTTTGAAAATTTAGAATCGGCATTTTGTTTGATGAAGTACTCGATATGTTATCAGCATTGGCGTTACAGGAATACAATAAGGCAGAACAAGATCAAATGGTATTCTGAAAATTGAAAAATGACACCTGGGCCCCGGAATTGAACCAAGGACCTCTGGCTTAGTACGCCAATGCTCTACTGCTGAGCTATCCAGGAATCGTACCATGCCCAGGGTCTATTTTCACTCATATTTTAAGGCAGAAACTATGCTGGACGCCGTTTTTCAATTTTCAGTATATGATAGATAGATGTAGAATTACTCAATAAAAAGCATAAATAACAGCTTCGGCTATTTGATTCTAAAATATGCAATCCATTACAATTATAATAATTGTACAAGTGGCAGCATAAAGCCAACTACCGAGTTGAAGGTGGCTGCGTTATCTGATAGGTCGTGATCTTAATACAATCACACATTAGTAGCCGACGGTTTCCCCACTTCCAACATAGACTGCATTAAAATATGATTTAATAATGACCCTGGGCACGGAACGACTCCTGGATAGTTCAGTGGTTAGAGCATTGGCGTACTAAGCCAAAGGTCCCGGGCTTGATTCCCGTGTCCTGGTGTCATTTTTTAATTTAAAGAATAATTATTTAGTGCTTATTATTCTTTAGACAGTTACCAGTGTTCACATGTTATAAGACATAAGGCCCCTAGCCCTGTCGAGTGCAAGTTTAAAACATATTTTGTAGGAATGTGGGCGGGAGGTTAAAAGGTATCGCGTGGCTACACAACCGACAAAGTTGTGAGGATTTTCAATAATCCCCTAGTTTTAGTATTATTATTTTTATTATTAATACTATTGGTATTCTTACCATCTGGTAATATATATATTATTAGTGTGATTTTGTGAATCTTCCCTTTTATTATGCATTTTGTGGGGTGTTAGGAATGGCCGCTTTCGCAGCACGCTCGTTTTAATTACTGTTACCATGGGATATTTAACTATTTAAGGTCGTTCCCTGGTAGATTACATTTTCGGAAAAAATAAAAAATATAATATATATCTTAGATTTATAATTACACTAATCTGTGCATTATTTTATTACTTACCCGATTATTTTTTTTGCAGTCCATTTTTCTATTGTTTATTTTTTTATTTCTGCACTTTTTTATTTATTATAAATTTCTTCTAAGGGATCCATCTTGAATAGGTAAATAGTTCGCGATCCCGCCACACGAGTGTGTTGCTAGGCGGGCATATCGGACGCGCGAAGGTAGAATGAGAGGGAAGATAAATCTGTTGTTTTTTTTGTTATTATTTTCTGGCGAGTATTTTTTTTTTCTCTTGGAGGAAGACTAAAATTATTTTTGTAATTGTTTTATTAATAATAATTTTGTTAGTGTTAATTTTAAGAGGTTTCCCTAATGTAGTACTCGCTATAAAAAGGCTACATTAGGAATTATGATTTTTTTTTGCGGGAATTTTGGGTAATTCTGGGAAGACGCTTGAAAAGGAGGAGCCGGACGGGAGGGGCAGTGGGCTTGGAAGCGATGGAGTTGATAGGACGTGTAGGTTCTTGAGTCCATCAACATCCAAGAAAATCTACATGCATCATGCCTGTTACTATGGTGTAAACCGTAATAAGGCCGAAAAGAAGGACCTGTGTTTAATTTTTTTTTAAATTTATATTCTTCAAAAATATAATAATTTTTTTTCTTACGCGCGTGTAAGCGTGTGTTGGGATATTCATTCTTCGGAGATTTATCCGACTTCAACGAAGAGAAAAAAAAAGGAGAACTTAAATGGTGAGCCCGTTCCTGTTCTGAATATTCATTTTTTTTGTTACTTGTAACGTAAAGTTACGCATAAATTCGTCAAAGAAAGATCCTCGGATCTACTCAATTTAGAGCTTCAATTGGTTTAAAAAAAAAGAACAAAAAAGGGGAAACTACATAAATTTATAATTGTGTTGTTTGTCACAGATAGTATGGACATGTAATGAGGATAAAATTTATATATATATATGTTTATACTGTTGACTGGACTGTAAATTTATTATTTTTTGTTCTATTTTTTTTTTTCTATTTAGGATTAATATACTTATATGATAATTTAATAGACCTCTCTAGAAGAGAAAGACAATGTACCTAGTTTTATTGTATGTTACTGGCCGGCTGGATAGGTAGGATACAATATGGTTATGGATATATATAAATAAATATTTATTGAGCCAATATATACATTTTTTTTCATTGTTTCAAAAATAGAGTATATTATATGAGTTTTTTTTTCTTCTTTTCTTAGAGTTAAGTGTATTTTGTATAATTATGCTTATATCGTGCTCTCCGATAGCTAAGCTGCAGTATTATTTATGCAAGTATATCATTTTTTTTTATCACCCCCAATTATGTCCACATACACCCAGCAGAAGTTTCCCCGAACCCGTTTAGTTAATTAATAGTCATTTGAGTACTAGAAGGTCAGTAAATAAGGGAGAACGTTAAAAAGTATCCTTCCGCACTAACAAGAACAGATGAATCACGGAAACCGTAGATGGCGCTAGCTACCGGCGAGGTCTTGAGAAAAAACAATGCGTTTGGAAATATCAGTTTTTTCGAGAACGAGTGAAATTTTTATGTTAATATTTTCAACACCCCTTGTAAGAAAATCAATTGATGTTTACTAACTGTTTCATTTTTCTTATATTTTGATATGAAGCCGGCGTTTTCTATTGAAAAATGTCAATTTTATCGATATTTGATCACTGTTTAAATAATAAAGGATGTGAGTATATAAAAAGTATAACTTAATCGTTATTATTATTAGCACCGCGTCTTACTACCCGTTCGGGTTATACGCACTTACGCTAATGTGTAATGGTAGGGTGATAGTGAGATGAAATGAAGGACCTACAGTTTAACGTGGAATTCGAACCACGGTGGAGACCTGGCATTCCCCACACTCACAAGATGTCTTGTCAGAGGTGAAGGAAGGGTTTGGTCATCAGATAAATCTTTTCCGGGACCGAGGATCGAACCCCGGCCACCAGCATAGAAGTCTGACACCTTACCCCTAGACCACCAGGTCACCTATATAACTTAATCAATATGATTCTGTTCTTGAAAAGAATGTTTTCATAAAGATAACTGCAAAACAATAAAAATTCTTGAAGATAACCTTTTGTTCCCATGGCTATACCTTTCTACGCCAATCACCTTAAGGATTTCAATATAGCTGTCTGCTGGAAAATTGTACCTCTGTCAATTCAACAAAGATTTGCTCTAATAGGTAGTAACATATACAGGGTTATTCAAAAGTAATGGTGCAAAACCGAAGGCCTGTAGTGAGAGTCGTATCAACACTAACTCAGCTGTAAGGATTGAAAAGAAGGAAAACGGAATCAAGTTTTTACCTGGGCATGGTAACTGCCGCCGCCACTATTAGCGCTAGTGGCACTTAGTTTACTGCAGTGGAGTTGGGTATCCGTGGACATGTTGCGGCACGTGTGGGCCAAACTGGACTACCGTCTAGACGTCTGCCATGTAACCAACAGCACACATATAGAACACTTTTAGTTATTTTTAAACTTGGATTTTTCTTCTGTCTTTTCATTACATAATGGTTGTTGTATGTCAGTTCGTTTAAGAATAACCCCTTTTTTACTTTTGCACCATTACTTTTGAATAACCTTCTATATTAAATGTGTATTTTCATTGTTGTTATCTCAACACTTCTAGATGTTATGAACAACCTTCATCTTTAAGGCTTAGAATAACTCGTTCAAATAAATGGTACGGGACTCCACACGGACTTTCTCGCTCTATTGTTTAAAAATTGAGATATTTATTAAAAACTCGTAATATATGTGAAACGAAATAATATACACTAGCAAACCCAAGCATAAATTGCACTACAATTATACATAACATTTTTTTTAGTCCCGGTTTTAAATTATATAATTTGGTTTTTAAAGAATTAATGTCCTCATTTGTAAAGTCTGTTCACCATAGGAATCGTTTTCTGAAAGGCCTTTTTCCCTACCAGAAATCTATTATATAGTAGGATACTGTAGTAAAAAAGGCCTTTCAGAGATTAATTCCTACCGTGAATGAAGTATATGTTTGGACCAATAAAAAAGATCAATGTTCAACAAGGGTCAACACTTCCTATTAGAATTTCCACTTCTGGTTAAAATTTTCGACATTTTATTAGGTGTTGTAAATCTTCATGCCATCGCATTGCTATTAAATTCCTCATTTATAAATTTTGAGCAATAAAAAATGTAAATATTGACTATTGAGTCTAAAATAGATATAAACAATTGTTGTACAAATATGTCTCCTAAGCGGTTTAAGGAAAACAACATAAACTTAGAGACTTACTTATATTTAATTACTCTATGACATTGAAGAATTATTGCTTTAACACTTAAGTAGTATCTCTTTATAACTACAGCTCACAAAATTGTATTAATATATTTGCCAATATCTCAGAAACTATTGGATTTATAAAAATATATTTAATATAAAAGTTTTTTATTTTTAATAGTAATACAATTTTGCAATGAAAAGTTATTTAGTATCTCAAATAATTGTGGAGATACGGAAGTTTCTGCTTCTGTAAAGTACCTTAAATTAATTTTCATGGGAAAATTAAAATAGCCAGTTTATTTATAACATTAATCACCTAGATACGAATTTTAATCAAAATCGTTAAAGTCGGTTTTGAGAAAATTTATTTTTTCTCTTTTCGCCCTTTCTTAAACTACTCTTAATTTAAGTTTAACAGACACACAGACAGACGTCATTGCAAAGACCACTTTTTAGGGTTTGGGGGGTCTTGAGACGTCGACATCCATTAACATTTCCGGTTAGATTTTCTTTTGCGGTCGCAATACTTTTACCTTTTGTGTTCGAAAGTTAAATATATATATATATATATATATATATATATATATATATATATAAGTATATCTATATTTACGTATAGCTGTATCTATATATATTTACATATAGCTTGAACTTTATTGGTTTTATAAAAGTATGCTTCTTAAAACTATTTGTATTATAAAGAGACCTACGTATTTGTAACGATAAGTAATTTTATATCTCAAATAATTTAGGAGATATTATAAAAAAAGTTAATTAACGCATCAGACCGGAGCCCTTAAAGTCATTTTGCTGAAATGTTGAGTGAATCAATTTTGTTTGGAATTTTTATAAATGTTTATCAATGGAATTTAATTAAAATCGTTACAAACCGATTTTGAGAAAATTGACTTTTTCTTTTTTGCCCTTCAGTAAACTACCTTAAGTTTAGGGTTATATATCCAATCCAAAAAGCCCTCGGGCAGTTCTATGAAAACCCTAGATACCAAATTTAGCCCGATCGGTAAAAGAGTTTAGGCTCTATTTGGAGGTACAGACAGACAGACGGAAAGTAAAAAGAACAAAACACTTTTTTGGATTCGGGGGGTCATTAAACGTCAAGATTCATCAAATCTTGAGTATGTTCTGCTGCCGTGCTCCAAGATGTCGGGGTGTGTAATTCTACACGTCTAACTCCTATGCAGCCTGTTGTACACGCATGCTTGCACAACTTTGTTCTCCCGGCGCTGTACGCCGAAACTTTGGATATAAGTTAATATCACAGGATGTTATTTTATAATAATGAAAGGGGCTGTTTGTTTGTGTGCGATTCCCAGCCAAATATACGGCAAAGAGAGATATGAGATGACATTTTTAAAATAGGTGGATAGAAATGGGATCCGAATGCACCCCGAAGCCGGAATTTTTAAATTTTGCATTAGCTTTTTTAATTAAGTTTAGAATTACGTTTCAGATATAACTTTACTGTAAATCCCGCATCCTCCTCGGATTTGAGGGGGGTGGGGGGAGGAATTATGAAACCTACAAGGAGAAAAACCGAGGAAAGACAATATGTTTAAAAGATAGTGTTTCGAAAAGAAAATTTAAAAATAAATTTGTTAAATTCTCATAGCAAATCAGGCACTATGAGGGAAGGGGGGGTGTCTTATATATTATTATACCACAGAGGGTCACGGGCAGCACCGTGCGGGATCACTAGAGTATAATAACCAACAGTTCTGGTGAATATGTTAAATGTTTCATGTTGTATTTAAATTATTCACATTAACATGTTTTTATATATAATAACAATTACCCTCTGGTTTGTGCAAGTTTGAACCTGTCTGAATCCTTGTCTTAGTCATTCGACGCTATGCATATCAGTCGATATCGATATTTTATTGATTGTGGAGGTGTGAAGTTAACTTGATATGGAAATTGTTCCTCAATAAAGTGAATATATTTAATCACTTGAACCACTAATATCGGTTACTTTGGAAACTAACGGGTCGTTATGGATATTAACTAATTTATTACTTAAACGGTAGCATTTATATATATATATATATACACCATTTAGCTATCTTTTCAGTAAGATATACAGTGTTAAAACAAACCACGTGGGTACGGTAAAAATACGTCATGGCTGGTTGTCGCAGGTATAAAGGCTAGCACGTGATTTTTAGAAATAGGCTAGCGGGTCTAGGGAGGGTTAGTTTGTCTTTCTTCTGCAATCTTCAAACATAAAATGTATATATATAGTATGGCTCTAGAATCGGTTTTGTTATTTTCTAGCAGTCGAAGTTGTCTGATTGTTGAGTTCCTTACATTTCTATAAAATACTAAACCTTCAACACGATTTGGTTTTTAAGTCCTAAGAACACTCCCTAATGAGTACTTTTCCCAATTTATTTGGTTTTGATTTCTTAGATAATAAAATCAACATCAAACAACTGCTTCAGTGGCTGCGGGCTTTCACGCGCTACTGTCGCAATGGACTAGGCCGCCTAGGACGAAAAGATTGAGGTTCAAATCTCGGTCGGGTGTACTGAAGGTTATTTCTCCAAAATGATTAACCACTCTACCTTCACGCAAATTCGGGTACACCACATATAAATAAAAACCTTCTTAATACCCAATATCATTAGCGTAATTAATACTAAGCATTTTGACCTGAACAAAGGTTAGTGTGGTTGCAAAGAAAAACAAATTCGTCCGTATTGCATTAGCAACATGTCAAATTTAAATTAAGCTACTGTTAACGATGCTTGCTTTGCTTCTGTAGGACCTAAGGCGTTGCTGAGTTATTATGGGGGTTTTAGGGATTTTAGGTTGGTGTCTGTAGGAATTTATTGTCGGGGGTATTTAAGGTTATCTGAGTATTTGGGTTTTCTAGGGTTATTAGTGTCAAGGGTTTAAGTTGTTAAGGTTATTTAGGGTGTCAAAGGGTAGTTAGGGTGTCAATGGTGATTAGGTGTTCAAGGGTATTTAGGGTTTCTGGTTATTTATTTTGTCTGAGGGTAATTGGTGTATTGGTATTAAGATTTTGGAGTTATATAATGTGTTTAGGGAATTTAAGGTGTCTGGGTTATTTAGGTTTCAAGGGATATTTTGGGGTTGTCTATGGATCTTAGTGCTGTTCTTAGAAAAATTGTGTTTTTAAGATTTTAAGATGTCTAAGATAATTTGGGGTTTTGGGGTAAGGTATTTAGGGTGTCTGGGTATTTAGTGTTAATGAGGTATTTGGGTGTGTATAGAGTGTTTAGGTGCCTGGGTATTTAAGAGGTGTCAAGTGAATTTAGTGTGCCTTAGTTATTTGTGGTATCTAAGATATTTAGGGTGGTTTGCGGTAGTTGGGTGTCTAATATTTTTAGGGTATCTGAGGTAGTTGGTTTGTTGGGGTAGCTAATATATGATCAGGGTATTTAGGGTGTTTGGGGCATTTTTTTGGGATTCTAAGGTATTTAATGTGTCTGAGGTATTTGAGATTTATCAGATATTTATGTTGTTCTGAGATATTTGGGGTGTCTAGGGTTTTTAGGTGTTCTAAGGAACTCAACTGAAGTTCTCAGCTCTCACAAGCAGGATTTTTCAGTGCTAGGGAACTCAAACTGAAGTACTCAGCTCCACAAGCAAGATTGTCTCAGTGCTAGGGAACTCAACTGAAGTACTCAGCTCTCACAAGCAAGATTGTCTCAGTGCTAGGGAACTCAACTGAAGTACTCAGCTCTCACAAGCAAGATTGTCTCAGTGCTAAGGAACTCAACTGAAGTACTCAGCTCTCACAAGCAAGATTGTTTCAGTGCTAAGGAACTCAACTGAAGTACTCAGCTCTCACAAGCAAGATTGTTTCAGTCCTAAAAAGGAACTCAACTGAAGTACTCAGCTCTCACAAGCAAGATTGTTTCAGTCCTAAGGAACTCAAACTGAAGTACTCAGCTCTCACAAGCAAGATTGTCTCAGTGCTAGGGAACTTTACCGAAATGCTAGCTCTCAGGGCGTAGTTTACTAACGCATAGTTTGTGTTGAACTAGCCCACGAGGACGGGGAGATTAAGGTCTGAATATAGGTTGGGTGGATTGGTGAATTTTACTAATATGTTATAAACAATTTACACAAATCAAAATAGTAAAATATTTTTTAATGGAAAACATAGTATAATCTCAATACACCATATTAACAAAGGGTCGCCATCTATTCTTTCAATAATTTAGATTGATATAATGCTGTGCAAAATATATGAGGGTGTGAAGTGTCATCAAATATGTTATAAATAAGCTAAATCCAGTTAAAATTTCAGAGATTGTATAAAAACTACAATGCAATATTTTAACTAAAAATGAATAACTCTCAAAATCACAAAAAAATACCATAGTAATAATTTTGAGTTATAAGATCAAATGAATTATAAGATCAAATAATGAAGTTTTGGGTTAAAAAAAAAATATTCTCTAATTAGATATAAAATAAATTAAAAGATTCCGGAAAGACTTTTCGCTCTTTTACCTAAAATGTAAACATTTACTAAAGTCTCGTAAAATAAATGAAACTAATAATATACATTGTTGCAGAACATAATAGTTAAAAGATTCCATTCTAACACAGAAATAATCTATTCATTCCGCAGACCTATTTTTAATACTATATATTTTCCTAACATTCTGGAAATTATTGGTTTACAAAATATGTATATTTAGAATTGATTTAGTATGATAGTTTTACAATTATTATGATAATTAATTTATTAACTCTTAATAATTGCGTTGATATTATCAACATTGTTGATATCCGTCTATGTTAACAACCTATTTTATGTGGAAAATTTGTCGCCTCATATTGGTTGTAATATTATAAAGTGTCTGAATACAAATTTTAATCAAAATCATTATATATTAATAACAAAATATCTCTTTTAAGACACCCTTAAAAACTATCCCACATACCAGGTCTCAACACTCGGTAAAATGGTCTCGGCTCTAGGCCAAGTTACAGACAAGACAGACAGAATCTAGAAATCCTTCTTTTTGTTTAGAAATCATATAAAACAAAAATATTCATCGTAATCTCGAGGTAAAAAAAGTTCCATTACAACATTATCTCTTATGTTTATGAGAATAATTTTAATATTATAGAGATCTATCAGTTTCTGAATTATTCATGACTATGAAGATATAAAATAATAACCGTCGCCTTCTTCTGAAAGCTAAAGGTTAAATGTGTCTACGCTAATGAATAATACTGGTTAAAACCTAGTAGAAAATACAAATACACTTTTACGTTAATTAGAACTTTAGTTATTCCAGATCACTGCATAGCTGTAGTTCTCCAATATAAATTTTGTTCTAAATGAATTATACAAACTAATACATACAAATAAAACTTAAAGGACTGTAGCATTTATTTGGGATATATGCTCCAAAAAAAGGTTTAAAACAAGAAAACTCACCAAAGTGCCCCACTATTGCTGCGCCAACTTACTGTTTCTCACACACAATAAAGACAACAACTTGCCTCTACCAAAATATTGATCAACTGAACGAGGAGAAATATTGGACTTGTAAAGTGTTCTATACCTGGAGGTGGGGTGTGGAAAGTGTGTGACGCGCCTGCGCAAATGGAGTGTTATGCCAGAGTTAATTGTTCTTACGTAAATTCTACCAGCTCCGCGTGTGTTAACCCTGATTTTCTAACCCCTCCCTCTCGTCATTATGTCGTGTTGACCGATGTTTTGTATTTACCCTCTTCCCCCTCTTTGAGCTGTTAATAATATAAATACTGGTGTTGTTCACATGGACGGTACTTCTTGACAGGGCTGTCCTCTAGGACACACCTTGGGTGTCCAGGAAATATTCGCAAGGTACAAATCCCTTTTCGGCAGTTGTATATTAGAAATTCTTTTTCGTCGTATTCAACTTATAAATTTGTCTAAAATTTGGACTTAGTAAATATGTCAAACATTTTGGACTTAGTGAATATGCAAACATATTGGACTTAGAATCTTTCTCTTCGTATTTAACTTGTAATTATGTCTAACATTTTGGACTTAGTAAATATGTCAAACATTTTGGACTTAGAATCGTTTTCGTCATATTCAACTTATAAATATGTCTAAATATGGACTTAGTAAATATGTCAAACATTTTGGACTTAGTGAATAATGTCAAACATATTGGACTTAAAATCTTTTTCTTCGTATTTAACTTGTAATGATGTCTAAAATTTGGACTTAGTAAATATGTCGAACATTTTGGACTTAGAATTTTTAACGTCACTATGAATGTTGTAGTCTATTCTGGACTTGGAATATTTTACCTAACCAGGAATCATATTTAACTGATAAATGTTTATTCTGCATCGCCAATATGGCGTCTATACCTGATTGTTTTGTAAGGAATATTTTTATTTGCGCGGCGGATATTAACAGAGATATCTGTGGGTAATTGTTTGTATCGAAAATGCCCATCAGGCAGTGGGAAGTTTTCGTATTGTAAATGTAAGTTATAAGTATTTTGGTATGAACCCTTTTTACTGAATGGCCCATACGGCAAAAGTCTTGTATTATCGTTAACGTAAGGAGTATTTTTGTCTGCATAGCCAAATTTTGTATTGGAATATTGTCGTCATTTAACTCATTGGCCTTGCGGGGCTTATAGAGTTCATTGTTCATTGTTGTCAATTACGATATTATGATCGTATGCTAATAGTTACATGAATTGTAAGCAATTCAAGATTGTACAACCAAATCACTATTTTTGATACTCTGTTCAAGTTTATTCTCGCCATCAATAAAACTACAAATTGTTTACCATTGACATATATTCTTCTAAATCAAGGTTTCCTGCTTTATCCTTCGCCTTTTCTGTTATTAACATCAACATAATTGAGGTGTGAGTTCGTGGAGAATATAAGTAAATGGGCCTGTGGTTGGCTGTTTACTTTTGTTTGTATCCTCACAGCCCCTCTGCAATTGTTGTATTTTTATTTTTTATTGTCTTGTTGTGCGCCAGCCTTATTCTTCGGGGAAGAGTAAGGGCGGCGGTACAGGACCTTGAAGAACACATCCTCTGGTCTAAATCATATCGTCTTCTTTCTGGCTTTAAATTGTCCAGAGATTTAAGAGAGGATAACTATTCGAGTTAGAAAAACAATTAATTTCGAAATTGTGTTTAAAATGGTTAATTTGATATTTAAAATTGTTTATATTAAAAAAAAAGGGATTTCATATTGTAAAACTTTTGGAGATGTTCTTACTTGTTGGTGGGTGAATGGACACACATCTTGAAGTTAAAATAATGATGCATATAATATGAAAATATGCTGGTACTCACAACAGAGCTTCATTTAAATTATTTATATACGTATGAAAAAATAAATATTTTTAATTAGATAAGGTAAAAACAACAAAAATATATATCTAGGTAACCATTATTAAATATATTGAAATACATCATGTTTCCTAGCAACAAATACTATCATTGCTTGATTGTTTTAAAAACCTAAGAGTTGATTGCTGAATCTAAGATTTATAAGGATATAAACGCTATATTACACGCGATACTGTAATATAATATTATCCACGACATTACGAGAACCTCACATGGATATAAAAGAAATAAAAAGATACTAAGTGATTTAATCACCCAAGATATTCTGCCATCTAATTAAGGTATTATAAAAAGAAAATCTATTTTCCGTTTAATCTCACACATGGGTTAATTTTATTATATTGGTAGTTTATCATGAACTTGGTAGTGTTAACCGAAACAGTACTTTCCTGGTCATCATACTACTACATAGATTCCGTGTTTTGTGTTTGTTTTTATTAAAAGTGATACATTTACGTCTAATTTACCAGTCATTTTATAACAAAACCTAAACAATCCAAATAATTGTACTACATTATTTTTTACAAAATGGTAAAGCTTTATCTTTTTTAAATAAAAAGTCCCCGGGGTTTTTAATCCCTGTCGGTTTATGTAGAAATTTTTAAAACGAGATGAATTATATGATAAGCCTTGATGTTTTTGAAGCAAGGTGGGAAAAATGGCCAGGGCTACTGTGGGGGGCCCCCTCATTCCAGTTTACCTTGGACGTGTTGTTATTGTGAGTATTTCGTAAAATCCTAACAAGTGAGCTATAGTCCGTTTTTCCTTAGTAAGGTAATATAAGAGTATGAAAAAAATATAGACTTTTTTGATAATTATAGTACGTGTTCCCCGAATCTATTTTCGAGAATTGATAATTGCTGATTATTATCGATGATCGAGGTGAATAAAAACCCCCCCCCCTCCCCTACAACCGTCATCCTTATTTTTAAAAAACGTCTTATGTTATCCCTTCATACCAAAAAACGGCCTATTGTATTCGATGTTGTTGTTCTTGGGGAGGGGAAAGCAAAAAACCTGGCGAGAACTAACTATATTCCCTTATATAAAAAAATTTCCCTTCCCCCCCTATGATTGGTAAATTGGTGATCGATGTCGTCGGCGCACGGGGGAGTGAAAAAACACGGATATTTAAAATATTTATTTATTCGACGTAACTAAAAAAAATCCGTTCATATGAAAACCGGTCTATAGACCTCCAGACGCCTTGGAATGTTGATTTGACCACCTTTTCCAATATGACCTTTGAAAAAGTTTGTACTCGCTCCCCGGTTTTGTAAACTTCTTGAACATATAGACCATTTTCTGTGGAAGGTTTCTTTCCCCGCGGGCGTAACCCCGGTTCAAGCTCTGTCCTTCCCAACACCCCTTTATATGTTCCCTGGTGGTAGCGTCTAATAAAACAGGTATTTAAAATATACATTTATTCGACGTAACTAAAAAAAAAAAATCCGTTCATATCAAAAACTGTCTATATTTTCAAAAAGTTCCTTCATATGAAAAACCGGTCTATAGACCTCCAGTCACCTTGGATTGTTGATTGCCTCCCAATAGCCTTGGCGAGGACTTCGTGAGGATTTGTAAAATCCTGTTTTTTTCGGGTTGTGTAAAAAAGCAAAGACTATAAATAGACCTCGAGATCTTTACAATCGTTCAATATTAATTTGTGATTTCATGCATAAACATCAAAGATGAGTTTTAATTCAGGTATGTTTATTGGGTAGCTTTTTACTTATCACTTCTTTGGTGTACAGAGGTGTTTACTTTTTTTTTTTTTTTTAGAAGACACGCCATCGACGCCGCAGCCATGGTTCAACCGGAGACCCCCGATAGAATGGAACATTTACTTATTTTACTGAGGATGGGATTTGCACGGGGGTAATTAATTTCCGGCTTTTAAATTTGAGATGATTGGTGTGTAGTTTTTTTTTCCCTCTGATAGTAATTAATATGTATTTTTTAATTTCAGATTTTGGGGATGTGAAGCACCTTCCAGGAGACAGCCAAACCCCGCCGTCCCCTGTGGATGGTGTGCCGTTCTGTGCTCGAGCAGACACCCAGCTGTCATTCCGTTGGACCATGATTATAACGGCGATTTGGACGAGATAGATCCCCCTAATATGTGAGTAGCTTTTAAAAAGAAAATAGCAGTTATTCAGTTTAAACCCCAAACAATAATATATTTTGCTAGAGAGAGAGAGAGAGAGGGCAAAGAAACCCGTCACTTTCTCCTGTCATTAGCGACGGGAGACGAGCGGGTATTTATGTGTATCAACAACTCTGACGGTTAAAAGCACAGCTGAAAAAGTGGGCTTAAATTTGTTAACGCGTATGTTTGGAACAATTATATTTAAAGTTTGTTGAGCCAGGGTCCCGCGCTCGATTCCCGGGCATAGATGAAAATGTTGGTTTGATAAATTAAAAAACCACTATTTTAAAAAATCCAAATTCCAACAAAGTTAATCTATAAAATAATTTAAATTACCTACATTAAACCTCACAAAAAAAATTCGCTCTCAATAAGCCCGGTTTCAGCACTAGTGTTGTATGTATAGCAAGTGACATATGAAAAAAACATGACTTGGCGTATTAAAAATGAGTTTAATCTAGGAAGTTTTCTAGCTGTCGATATGTCCATTCCTTTTGAAAAACAGTGCATGTTAATACAACACATGTGAGATTAATTAAAACAAAACCTAATTGATGTGTGGTTTAATTTAACTTCAGGGTTTCCTTTAACTCGATGTGCTAGCTACTCATATTAATACACACACACACAATATATACACACACACACACACTTACAAAAAATAATTTGCGAGGAGGGTTCGGGTTCTATTTCCCCAGCGGTGATGAAGGATCTATAATACTCAACAAATTTTTAGCACTGCACTATTAGATTATGAATTGGGAAGACTGTAATTAAAAGTAGAGTTTACAAATTTGTTTATTGCAAGACTTTCTTTAAAACTTCATATACAAACCCGGGCACATTTTCTTTCAAATAATAAATTATTGTAGTCTGGGTGTATTTATTACACACAAATTTGGGGGGGGGGGGCCCCGGGGTTCGATTCCCGGTAAAGGGGGGAAAATTGTTTTTAAACCCTTTCATGGATGAAATATTTTTTTAAAAATGTTATAGTTAAAGGGAGAGTAAAAACGGAACCCGCCATTTTTTCCCCGGGCCCCCACCACCCCTCGCAGATTTGTGATCGACCCCCGGGGGAGGGGAAAGCCCCCCCCAAACCATCGGGGCCCCTTTTTGGCCCCCAAGTAGGGGCCCCCGTTAAATCGGTGGGAGAAGCGTTGCCTAAAGGCATCTCTTCCAAAATCGTCGAGGAGAGAAATTTAAACAATTTGGGGTTTTTTTTTTTTTTGGGGTTAAAAAAAAAGGGGCCCGGGGGGGGGTTTTTAAACCTTTTGGGGGGGGAAAAATTTTTTTGGGGGCCCCCGGGGGGGGGGGAAGGGGGTTTTTTTTTTTTAAAAAAAAATTTTCCCCCCCTTTTTTTTTTTTGGGGGGGGGGGGTTTTCCAATTCCCTTTTAAAATTTTTCCCCCCCTTTTTTTTCCCCCTTTTTAAAAAACCCCAAAAAAAAGGGGGGGGGGGAAAATTTTAAAAAAAAAAAAAAAAAAAGGGAAAATTTTTTTTTGGGGGCCCCCGGGGGGCTTTTGGGGCCCGGGGGGGAAAAAAACCGGGAAAAAGGGCCCCAAAAAAAAAAAAAAGGGCCTTTTTTAAAAAAAAAAAAATTTTCCCCCCCCAAAAATTTTTAAAAAAAAAAAAAAAAAAAAAAATTTTTTGGGGGGGGACCCCCCCAAAAAACCCAAAGGGGAAATTTTTGGGGTTTTTGGGGGCCCCCCAAAAAAAAACCCCCCCTTTTTTTTTGGGGGGGGGTTTTTAAAAAAAAAAACAAAATTGGAACCCTTTTTAAAGGGGGAAAAAAAACCCCCCCCGGGCCCCCTTTTTTGGGGCGGGGGTTAAAAACCCCCTTTTTTAAAAAAGGGGGGGTTTTTTAAAGGGGGGTTTTCCCAAAATTTGGGGTTTTTTTCCCCCCCAAAAAAAATTTTTTTTAAATTTTTTTTTTTTGGGGGGCCCCCCTTTTTTTTTTTGGGGGGGTTTTTTTTCCCCCCAAAAAGGGGAAAAATTTTTTTTTTTTGGGGGTTGGGGGAAAAGGGCCCCCGGGGGTTCCCCCCCCCCAAAAAAACCTTTTTTGGGGGGTGTTTGGGGGGAAAAATTTAAAAAATTTTGGGGGGGGGGGGGAAAAAAAAAAACAAAAAAATTTTTTTTTTTTTTTAAAAAAAAAAAAATTTTTTTAAACCCCCCCCAAAGGGGGCCAAAATTTTTTAAAAAAAAGGGGAAAAAAAAAAATAAGGGGGGGGGGAAAAAATTTGTTTTGGGAAAAAATTTTTTTTAAATTTCCCCCTTTTTTTTCCGGGGAAAATTTTTTCCCCCCTTTTAACCGGGGCCTTTTTCCCCCCCTAAAAAACCCCCCCCGAAAACCATGGGGAAAGGCCCCTTTTTTAAGGAAACCAGGGCCCCGCGGGGGAAAAAGTTTAAAACCCCGGGGGTAAAACGGTCTTTTAGAGATGGGGGTTTTTTCCCTTTTTTAACGCGAAAAAGCAAGACAAGGATTGCAGCGTTTGAAACCCCGGCACGGGGGGTTTAAAAAGGGGCCCCCCTTCCCCCCGGGATGCATTCTTTGGCGGGCGTAAAAAATTTTTTAAAAATTTTTACGAAGCTGACCTTTTTGTGGGAAAGTTTGGATTGGAGTGTGTTCATTTTTCCCCGTACGTTTGCAGTACAAAAAAAACCCCGTCGGCCCCCCCAAAAAAATTATTTGGGGCCCAAAATTTTTCCCGCTGTAGATGGGGGAAAAAGGGATACCCCAAAATTTCCCCAGTGACGCCCCCGCGGGATTTATTTGAGTATTGCCTAAAGGTGCCGACAAACTAATTTTTTTCTTGTGCGGGAAAAAAGCGGGGGGGGGGAAAAACCCAAAAAACGCTTTTTCCCCAAAACGAAAAAAAAGATCATGGTTGCGGGGGGTTGGGTGATTGGGAGACCCCAAAACCCCTTGAGAAAGGCTTCCCTTGAAGCAGTGCACGAAGTGGGGATTTAAAATTTTATCTTTTTTTGGGGCCCGGGTAAAAAAACCCTTTGGCGGGCGTTTCACGGGTCATCGTATTTTTTAAAAAAAATTAAAACAAAAAGCCAGCGGGGGGGCCCGAGTGGTGCCCCTCACGAGGGAAAAAAGTTAGCTTACATTAAAATTTTATGAGGAAAGGGGAAAGGGGGGAAAAAAATGTTTCGATTTTGTGTAAAAAAACCCCAAGGTTCCCGCAAAGGCAAAAATTTTTTTAAAAATTTTTAGGGGGAAAAAAATTTGGGAAAAAACCCCCGTTTTACAAAAAGTACCCCCTTTTTCAACGATATAGGGGTCCAAAAGTACCGACGGATCCGACTCCCCGTGGACAGGCCCGGATTTTAATGAGGGGTTTCTTTTTCCTCAATTAAAGGGGGCGCGTGAGCGTTGCCCCCCAACCCCAAAAAACCCAGTGTGGCGGGGGGGTGCTCCCCCAAATTCTATGGCTAGGTTGACTTAAAAGGCACCCTTTTTGAACAATTGGGGGACCCCGTTTTGTACACGCAGGTTTGCGTTCTTTTTACGGAACCCCCGGCGTTGGTCCACCACCGGGATTTTTTTAGGTGACCTCATGACGAATTTCGGATTACGGCCCGGGAAGTACTCGGGGCCTTTGTATTGGCGGTCCCAAGAATTACGCTTTTCCGGATTTTTTTTTGTGGTGCCCTTTCCAAAAAAAAACGGTGTGCAAGGTTCGGGGGGTCCCCAAAAAACTAGGGGGAACCGGAACGCTTTAAATTTTTTACTTTCTGAAAGGATGGTCACCGAACGGGCCCCCGGGGAAAACGGTACTTTAAGGGTTACCCCACAAAATTTTAAAAAAAGGGCTTGTATGTTGTACCGTTTCCCCGGAAAAGGTTTTTACCCCGGGGGTTCCCAAACGCCGGAAAACGATGTTTTTTAATACGTTGCCGTTTGGGTATTGAGCCCTTTTCAAATCGTTTCCCCCCGTTTAAAAAAAGGGGATTATTTAGGGGGCCCAAAAAAATTCCCTTTTTTCTTTTTTTCCCTTTGAAGTTCCCCCGACACCTTTTTAAAAAGTTTTTTTTTTCATTTTTTTTTTTAAAAAAAAAAAAACCATATTTTTTTTATTTTTTTAAAAGAAGGGTAACTTTTTTTTTTTTTTTTTTCCCTTTGAAATTCCTCCGCCCCCCCGTTTTTTTTAGTAATTATTTTTTTGTATTTTTTTAAATTTATAAAAAAATTTTTTTATATTATTTATTTTTAGAAAAATTTAAAAAATGTTGTAAAATTTTTTTTTAAATTTCCCGGGGCCCCCTATTACCCCATTTTGGTAAAATTCCTGTGTGTAAAAAAAACCAGTTTTTTTTTATATAATAATTATATTTTTAAAAAATTTTTATGCCCAAATAAAATTGAAAAAGGTTTTGGGTTTTGTGTTTTTACTCTCACCCCGCCCCCTTTCCCTTTCCCCTTTAAATTTTAAAAATTTAAATATAGTTAAAAACCAGTCTAAAATTTTAGGGACAATTTTAACATCCATTTTGGGCCCTACAGCGGCCTTCAGGTTCGGGAAATCCCCGGGGCCCACATCCCCCCGTAAGGATGTGGGGGAATAAACAAATTTCTTGAAACTTTGATTGAAAGAAAGTAAAAAATTTTTGACTCTAGAAATATGTCTTATTTTTTTTTTAAATTTTAAAAATTTAAATTTTAAAAAATTGGTCCGTTTAAAAGAGAGGGCAAAAGGGGGGGAAAAATCTCGGGGCTTCACAAACCCCCAAAAAAATTTTTTTATAAATACAAAAAAAATTTTTTTTTAAAAGTTTTGTTTAAATTTCTGCGTAAAAAGTCAACTAAAAAACTTTTTGGGTTTAAAATAAACTTTGGTTTTTTTTTAAAAAATTTTTAAATTTAGCTTTAAAGACAGTAGTCTTCTTTGAATAATTGTTTAACCGGGGGTTTTAAAAAAGTAAGTTTCGAAAAAAAAATTAAAAAATTTAAAATTTTGGGAAAGGAAATTATTTTTTAAATGTTGGGCCTTTAACTTTTAACCCCGGGGTCCACAGTTCTAAATCGGCCCCTTTTAAAAAAAGTTTCAAAAATCTTGTATTTTTTATTATTGGGTATAACTATAAAAATTCAAATTTAAAATTTTAATTTTTAAAAAAATTAAATAAATTTTTAAATTTAAATTTTTTGGGGAATTTGGCAACAGGTTTTTGTTTTAAAATAAAAAGGTTTCCCCATGATAATCAGCTGTAGTTTTTAGTGTCAAAAAAGGGGGAAAAAGGGGAAATTTCCCCTAAATCCTTCGTCAAAGGGCCCAAATAGCCCCCGGCATTTGTGTAAAATTTTCTCCGATACAAACTGCACTTGTGTCTTTTTTGAGCGCCTTTACGCCGGAAACAAAAAAACAGCGGTTTTAAGTAGGTCCGTTTTCGGGGCTTGTAAACTTTTTTTTTTTTGGGTTTTTTCAAATGATATTTTTAAAAATTTAAAAAGGTATATCCATATTTTTCCCTTTTTTCCCCTTTAATTTTTTCAGCTCAAAACTTTACCTTTTTTAAAATGGAAAAGGGGAAAAGGGGGGTTGAAAAATGTAAAGGGGGGCCCTTTTTTTTTCGGTTTCCCCGGGTTAGGGAATATGGTTGGAAATACTTTTTGGGGGGGGCACTCGAGATCTTTGTTTTTGTGGGGACAGTTCTGTAAAAAGTAGATGGGTGTGGGGATTTTTAACACCACACCCTTTTATTTATTAAGGGAAAAAGGAAAACCTGCCACTTTCCCTTGAGGGGGTTTAAAAATTTATTTTTGTTGCAAACCCTTTATAAAAAACCTACAATTTTTTTAAAGATCGTTGCGAATTAAATTTATAAGTGTTTCAACATTCAAGCCAAAAAATTTTCTTTTTAAAATCAAAAAAAGGGTCTTTAAAAGCTAAAGTCTCTTTAACTTCATTATTTTTTTAAAAATTTGTTTTTTAAAATTTTGGTTTTTTTTAAAAACAAGAAAGCAAATTTTGCTTGGGAATTTATTAGAGTTCTTTATTTTATTCTTTTTTTTTTAAAAAAAAAAAAAAATTTTTTTATTTAGATTTTTTAAAATATATTTTAATTTTTTTTTAAAAAGATTTTTCATTTTTGTTTTTGTTTTTTTTTCCTTTTATTGTTAAATGGTATTGCATTTTTTTAAAGAAATTTTTTTGGGTATTTTTTATAGTCCTTTGTTTTTGCCCCCAAAGCGCAAAAAAAAAAAAAAGGGGAAGTTTTTAGAATTTTCATTGGAAAAAAATTGGCCCCCGGGGGACATCCCCCCCAAAATTAAAACGGGAATGATGTAGGTAAATTTTTAAAAAAAAATTGCCTCAAATTGTACGTAAAAAAAAGAAACTTTTTTTAAACCCCAAAAAGGATTAAATATTTCCCCCTTTTTTTTAAAGTGTGGAAAAATTCGTACCCCCAAAACCCCCAAAAAAAAGTTTTTAAAAAATAAAATTAATCTTTTTCCCCCTTTCCCCTTTTAAATTTTTAAAAATAAAAAAATTTGTGCATACGGGGAAAATATTTTTTTAAAAATTCTTTGCAATTTGGGGAAAATTTTAAAAACATTCGTTATTTTTTTTTATGTGGTGAAAAATACTCAATAAAATTAAAAATTTACAAAAGGTCTGTATTAAATTTTAGGGGTTTTTTCCCTTTCCCTTTTACGTGTCTTTTGGGGTTTTAAATTTTTTTAGGGGGGTTTTATTTTAACTCAATGGGGTTTCCGACAGAGGGGGGAGGTATTTAAAAAATGTTGCTTTCAAAATAGAAGATATTTTTAAATTTTTAATTTGTCGGCATTTTTAATTTTTAAAATAGGGGTCGGAAAATTGTTGTTTTTGGGAAACCCGGGGCGATCAAACGTAAATTTTCCCGTCAAAAGAAAAATTTAAAAATCTATAAACCCCCCCATCGGGGGGGTTTTGTTGGTAACGCGCGTGTCGGGGGTTTGGGGGCCCATTGTGAGGAGGGGGAGATCAAGGTTCGAATCTCGATCGGGTAAAACGGGGGGGGGTTTTTTTTAAAAGGTTTTTTTCCTTTTTTCAAAATCGTCAAAACTCTTTTTTTTTTGGTAATGGGCTGCAATCATTTTACTTAATGATCGACTGTATTTTTTTTGGGGGCCCTTTTTTTCTCTCTCTTTTTTGGTTTTTCCAAAAATATAAAGGGGTTTTTTGGGTTCAACGCTGGGTATGCATTTCATCTCACACGTCAACATAAGTGTTTTTTTAAACCCCTTGGGGGTTTTTTAAAACGAGTTTTAAATTTTTTATTATTTAAAATGGAATGTCAAAAAAAGTCCACGGATCTAGAGTCTAGGGTTTCCCCCCCCAAAAGGGTTGGGCCCCCGGGGGTTTTGGGGGGGTTTCCCCGGATTTTTTTAATTTTATAATATCGTTTTTTTTTACTCCCCCGTGCCCCAAAACGTTCATCGATCCCCAATTACCAATCATGGGGGGGAAAGGAACTTTTTTTATATAAAAAAAGGGTTTTGTATTTAAATTCTCGCCAGGGATGTTGCTTGTCCATCCCAAGAACAACAACATCGAAAATACAATAGGCCTTTTTTTGGGAGAAGGGATAACTATAAGACGTTTTTTTAAAAATAAGGGATGACGGTTTTAAAGGGGGGGGGGGGGGGGTTTTTTTATTCACTTTTCGATATCGATTTAAAGAAACAGCAAATTTTCAATTCTCGAAAATCGATTCGGGGGAACAGTACTATAATTATCAGAAAATGGTCTATAGTTTTTTATATCTTATATTAACCTTTTCTAAGGGGAAAAAAGGGCTATATGCTCACTTGTTAGGATGTTTACGGAAAAATCACAATAACAACACGTCCAAGGTAAACGGAATGAGGGGGCCCCACGTAGTGCCGGGTAAAAAAATCCGCTATAAGAGTTAAAGTTCAAGAATATCAAAACAAGAGAAAATTAAAAAAAATTTTAATTTACAAACAGAAATTTAGTATTATAATGATTTTTTTTGGGGACTTTTTTGAATCCGGTCTCGATCTAAATTTTTTAGTTAATGATCCCTCACATTCTAAAATTAATTTAAAATTCTAACAAACATCAAATAGATCAAGAAAAAGAAAATGGCGTTTCCAAATTTCCCAATATCAAAAATTTAAAATTTTCCCAAAAAAAATATTTTAAAATTGGTGGCTCGACAGTTTGAGAGTTTACTCTCATTCTAAAAAAAAACAATTAAACAGTCCCCAACTCTAAATTCAAAAGTATCTCTTTGGAAGAAAATATAGAAATTAAAGTTGAATATCCTGATGACCTAGAAATTTCTATAATTTTAGAACAATTTTCTAAACCCCGTCACAAATTAAATTTCAAATTTTACTGACCCCCCACTATTTTAGCAATGAAAAATACATCTTTTCGGGGGATGTTACGGGAAATTTTTCCAAAAAAACCAAGAAAATTTGAAATAAATACCAAAATAAAAATATTAAGAATTTGGGGGCATGGAAAAAATGGTTGTATCCCCCTGAACAGCATTTTTGAGGAGGAAGAAAACTACATCTTATACAGGGGAAAATTCTTCAGGAGAATTGGGAAATGGATTCAGAAAAATTAAATATTTTCAAAGAACTTTATAGGTTAAAAATCTCAATCAAAAAATTTTGGTTTTTTTAATTTAAATTTCTTTTTCAAAAAATTAAAAAATTTTTAAATTGAATATTAAAATTTGAAGTTAATATAGTACATTCCTAAACTATGTCCGTGTTTGATTAAAATTTTAGAAAAAAACGTCAAAAATTTTTTTTCCAGCACCCCTTTCCCGTAAAAACTGTTCTCATATTTTCAATTTTTCCTTAATCGCGTATACCCGTTCGGTTTTACACTGATATCTCTATCAATTAATTGTGTGCTTTTTTAGAATTTTTTACTTTGTATCCCAGCGAGAGTCTATAGTGTAGACCCAATTTTCTGACTTTTTTGCAGAATAAGATATCTGTGACAGTAATGACACAGCTGTAGAGAGGAAAATACAATAGCAAAACATTGCAGAGATGACATACATAATATGTTTCGGGAGTATTTAGGTGGTCTAGGATATTTAATGTGTCTGAGGTATTTGGGGTTATATAGGGTATTTAAAGGGGTTTTGGTTTATTTAGGATGTCTTGGGTTTTTTAGGGTGGCTAGGGTATTTAGGGTATTTAGGGTTTTTTTCTGTGATATTTACTGTATCTAGGGTATTTAGTTTTGTTTGAGGCAGTTTTTGGGTTTTTTTATGTTATTTAGGGTGTCTGGGTTATTTAGGATGTATAGGATTTTAGTGTGTCAAAGGGGGTTTAGGGGGAACAGGTATTTGGAGTGTTTAGGGTAATTAGGGTGTCTGGGTTATTTAGTGTGTCTGAGGTAGTTGAGGTGTCTATAATTTTTTAGGGTGTCTGATATTTGTTTGGGGTTTTTATAAAATTAAGGGGGTATATGGTATTTATGGTGTCTAGGATTATAGTTTGTATGAGGAAGGGGGTTTGGGAAAATTCCTTTTTGGGGGTATTTTAAGGTGGGGATTGGGCTTTTTGGGGTTGGGGTTTTTTAGTGTCTAAGATATAAAAAGGGTGTCTGAGGTATTAAGGGTGTCTGGGGGTTTTTTAGGATGTTTAGGGTATTAAGTGTTTCTGAAAGGGATTAGGGTTATATAAGGGGGATTAAGGGTGTCTGGGGAGTATTGGGGTGTCTAAGGATTTAGTGTATTTGAGGCAGTTGTTTGTCTAAGCTATTTATGGTTTCTTATATTTTTTGGGGTGTCTATTGGGATTTAATGTGTATGAGATGTTTGCGGTATAAGATATTTTTGGGTGACATGGTTATGTGGAGGTCCAGGGGGTTTATGTTGTCTGGGGTATTTTGGGTGTTTAGGGTATTTAGTGTTTTCTATGGTTTTAAAATGTTTCATAGGTTTTTTGGGTATCTAGGGTATTTAGGATGTCTGAAGTTTTAGTGCATATAGGGTATTTAGTGTGTCTAAGTTTGTTGGATTGTCTAGGATATTAGTGTGTCTTTTAGGAAAGGGGGGGAATTTATTGAGTATTTAGGGTTTTGAGTTAATTAGAATGTTTTAGGGTAATTAGAATGTCTAGGGTAAATTTTGGGTGTCTGGGGTATTTTAAATGTCCCAGGGTATTTTTGGGTGTCTGAGGTAATTAGAAAGTCTTTGGGTTTTATTTAGGGTGTTTGGGGTATTTAGGGTGTTTGGGGTATTTTGGGTGTCTTTTGGTTTTTTAAGGTGCCCTTTGGGTATTAAAGATGTCCCTGTTATTTTAAGTGTCTAAGTAAATGTAAGTTTTTTGAAGTATTTAAAGTGTTTGGGTTTTTTGGGTTTTCTAGGATATTTAGGGGTTTTTAGATATTTAGTGTGTCTATGTAGTTGGGGTTCTGGGGTATTCGTGTGGGCTTAGGTTGTTTGGGGGGTTTTTAAATTTAGTGGTTATAAAGTATTTAGGGTGTTTAGGATATTAAGGGTTTTTAAGGGGGGACTTGGGGAAATCTAGGGTAAATTTGGTTGTCTAAATTATTTAGTGTGGGTTTTAATTATTTTTGGGGGTTTAAGTATTAAGGATTTCTAAGTTTTTTGGGTTAACTTGGGTATTTAGGGTGTCTATGTGTTTTGGGTGTCTAGGGGGATTTTGTATGTCTGAGGTAGTTTTGGGGGTTTTTACAGTGTATTTAGGTATTTAGGGGGCCTTTAGGGTATTTGGGATGCCTGGGTATTAAGGGAAACTGGAGTATTTGGGGGCCTGGCCATTTAGGGTGTCTCAGGTATTTGGTTTTTTTTGGGCTTAAAGTATTTTTGGGTGTCTAGGTATTTAGTTGTTTAAGGTATTTAGGTGTCTGAGGTATTTGGGGGTAAAACTAATGTATTTAGGGTTTTCTAGAGGATTTTGGGCTTTTAGGGTATTTTGTGTGTCTAAAGGGATTTGGTGTTTTTTTTTGGGTTTTTTAGGTTAACTTTGGGTATTTAAAGGGTTTTGAGGGGATTTAAAAATGTCTGGTATATTTTGGGTGTTTTGGGCTTTAAGGGTGTATTTTGGTATTTAGTGTGTTAGGTATTTGGTTTATCTAGGGTATTTGGGGGTGTCTGGTGTATTTAATGGTTTGGGGTAAATTTTAAAATGTCCAGGGTATTAGGGTGTCTGGGGTATTTTTGGGTGTCCCGGGAAATTGGGGTATCTAGGTTATTCAGTGTGTCTGAAGTGGTTGGGTTGTCTAAGATATTTTTGGGGGGAAAGGTATTTTTGGTTTTTTCTAAAATATTTAGGGTTTTTCTGAGATATTTGGTTTTGGTTAGGGTGTTTAAAGGGTGTTTTTGGTATTTGTGGTCTATGTGGTTTTTTAGGGTTTCTAAAGTATTTGGGGTGTCTAAAAATATTTTTTATGTCTAAAGGTATTCGGGGTGTTTTTTGGGTTTTTAAGGGTGTCAAGGGTTCTAGTGTGTTTATATTTTTGGTGTTTAGGGTATTAAGGGTGTATAGTTTATTTAAGATGATTGGGGTATGTAGGTTGTGTATTTTATTTATTATGGATAAGATTTTTGGGTGTGTATAGGATATTAAGGGTGTTTGAGGTAGTTTGGGTGTATAATTTTATTTAGGGTGTCTGAATAATTTGGGGTGTCTAGTGTTTTTTAGGTAGACGGGGGGGTATATAGGCCTTTTTGGGTATTTAGGTTGTCTAGTTTATTTGGGTTGTTTCAGGTATTTGGAGTTCTAAGTTATTTATTTTTTTAATGTATTTAGTATGTCTAAGGTATTTGGGGGGTTTTTGGGATTTTAGAGTGTTTGATGTTTTAGGTGTCTAGGATTTTTATTGTTCTGGGTATCTGGGGTGTCTGAATATTTGGGTTTTTTAAAGGGTTTAGTTCAGGTGTCTAGAATTTTGGGGTTTTTCAAAAGGTATTTAGGGGTCTAGCTTTTGTGTTTCTGGGTTTTTTTGGGGGTTTCTGGGTTTTAGGGGTTCGGGGGGTTAAAGGGCGAAAAGGACAACTAATTTGATTTTACAATTTCAATTAGAGTTTTTAATTTTTTAAAAGTTAACCGGTGTTAAAAAAATTAAAAAAAACATAAAAAAAAAGCCAGTTGATGATGAGCATTTGTACACTGCCCATACCATCTTTTTCAATTTGAAAAATACTTTTTACAAAAGGAATATATGTTTTGCACTATAAAGTTAAATATAGTTCTTTCAATAAAATACATTTTATAATAATATCTTCATGCTTTTAAGGTTTTTAAAAAGAGTTGGGGGAAAAACTACTGTGATTGTCCTAGTAGTTTATGAAAAAATTTTAAAACTATTTTTTCATATTTGCGAGTGTTTGTTTTCGGTTTAAAAATTTTTTCTGGCCCGGTTTTTTCCCCCGTAAAAATTAAAAACTGTGGTAACTTGCGAACCCTGTATGAATTCAAATATCGTTGTTCCCCTTTTTTCGAGGGGCCCTTTTTTCAAAGGGAAAAAATTAAAACTTTTGATAACCGTTTTGCAGTTTCCCCAAAACATTATAGCCCGTTAGTTTTATCAAGAGGATAAATTTTTGGGAAATTTGGGCCCCCTGATTTGTTTAACAACTGAAATTAATCTAGTTTTTATATTGGCTTAACTTTTGGGGCTGTTTTGTGGTTAAAAAATTTTAATATAAGTGGTGACTTTTTAAAATTTTTTTTTAAAAAAAATTTTTTTTCAAAAAAAAAGGGGGTTTTTTTAAAAAACCGTATACTTCCCCTTTTTTTTTTGAATTAGGGGGGGGAATTTCGGGCTATAATAAAAAAGTACAAAAAAATTGTAAAAAAAAAAATTTTTTTAAAAAAAAGCTTTTTTCATTTTTTGAATTTTTATTCATAAACGTAAAATAATTTCAAGGCTATATTTTAGTTTTTTTTTTTATCCATATAAAAAATTTTTTTATAAAAAAACTCTACGAAATTTAATTTTTTTTTAAAAAAGAGCTAGAGTAAATAGACACTCAAAAAAATTGTACTACCTATTTTGTTATTATTATTTGTATTTAAATAATTGTTTCTCTGCTTTAATTTCACATTTCATGAAGTTTTGCTTTTGTTAAATGTTTGTGTTTAAAGGTAATAATCTTTACCTTAAAATAAAATTTTTTCCCCAAATTTCCCCCCCTTTTTTTCCCAAAAAAACTTTTTTTTGTAATTTGGGATTTTAAATCATAAGAAGGGGATTATTTTTTATTGGGGGCGAAGTACAAACTTACTTCCTCGCTTTGAAAAACCTTTTTAGGGCCCTGAATTCTTCAAGGGATGGGAAAAAAGGGGGTTTGGGAGGAGGTACACGACAATGGTAACGTAAGGCTCAGGGCATATTGAAAACCCCTAAATTTAAAATTTTTGGGTTAAGTCCCTTCCCAAAATAATAAAACTGGTGATTCCGAGTGTTTTTGGGGTGTTAAAAAAATGAGTAACCACTCAATTAAAAAATTTTAAATTTTTACCCACCCCCAAAAGGAGCCCAAAAAAATTTTGGGAAAAATCTCATCTTTCGGAGGGGTTTGGGTTTAGTGTAAGGTTTTTAAATTGGGGAAAAGAAGGGACCCAAAAATCATCCGCAATGTTTTTCTTTTGTATCTCCCTTTCAGGACGTCTTGCCACATGTTTCTTATCCGCGTTTTAGCGTTCGTTTACATTAAAAACCGCAAGATACAAGAAAAGTGTTTTAAAATCACACCCCAAATTTTTTGGGATAACGTTGTTAAACCCCAAAGGGACGGGGAAATTTTTTTTAAAAACTTTATAAAAGTTATTGTTTGTCCTTTACAGGAAAAATACTGGGAAAAATTTTAAAAGGATTTTCTCCAGAATTTAACAAATCTTCATAGTTTTGGCACAAAATTTTTTTTAAATTGCAAAATTTTAAAAATTTTTAATTTTGAAGAGGAATTTTTAGATAAAATTTTTAAATTTTTAAAAAAGACTCCATTTTTAAAATTTTTTTTAAAAAAAAATTAAAAATTTTAGAAGTCTTCTCCCCAAAACTCCCAACTTTCCGTAAAAAAAGTATTTAAAAATTTCCTTTTAAATTTTTTTTGTACAGAGGAAATTTTAAAAATTTTTTTCCCCGCCACCATAAAAAATATTTTTCTTTGGGTATTAATTTTACATTGAAAAAACTTACTTGTAACAACATCCCAACAGGACAGCCAACTGGGGACCCGACTGGGAAAAGCCAACTGGCCAACACGCGGCACTCGCTTGACAGCGCCTCCCCTCACCAAATAAATAGCTGATAAAGGCGTGTCTCGCCAGCCGGCAATGGGGTTCGCCCACGTGTTCGGCCACAAGAAAAGGGTTGAAGATTTCCCGTTTCCGCCTTGCAAAGTGTTTCGATAGAGCCCAAAATTCTCCCCCCCCCTTTTTTGAAAATGTTCTCCAACCTTCCCTTCTTCGACCCGCCCCCCCCCTTTTCTAAAATTATATTTGTAAAAATACTGCGGTACCGGGATTCAGGTAATTACACCCCCCGGTCGAGGATAAGGGGTGAGGGCAGCACTGGGTTTGGGGGGATTCCCTTTCCCTCCCAAAATTATGTTTCGGCGTCATGGGGGGAATTTTTTCAAATTACTATTTGGATTTTGTTATTAAATTTTTTTTATTTAAAATTTTGCTATGTACGCGTTTATCGCTGCGGGGAGTTGCCGTGCTTTCCCCACCGCTTTATTGGGGGTCTGAGCCCTATTTATTTTATTTCTACGTTTGCCAATATTGTTTTTAACCTTTGGATTGTATCCGGGGTTCGAACCCGGCTTAGTTTTTTTTCAAGTATAGCGTTTTGGACCAACTTTGTTCGCCAATTTAACGCCTGGGGTTGTTGGGTTTTATTTTTGGTGGCCCTTTTTAATTTGCTTGAGTCAGTTTGTAGGGGCGCCTGTAAAAAGTTTAAAAATTTTATATGGATGGAAAACTTAAAGCTAGAGTAACCAGTTTAGGAATAATCAATTTAGCGAAGAAACCCAAAGAACCTTTAACCAAAGCCCATGTCCTGAGATCCCGGCCCGTTCCTTGGTGGGTTTAATGTAACGTGATTTGTTTTGAGGGGTAAGTTTATTTTTACCTTTGTGAAAATTGTTTTCCACGTTGGAGGGAAAAAAGCGCGCTTCACGCGGTGTTGATTGTTTGCTCAGTTTGTTATTTTTTTTTTTTACAAATAAAATTGTTATGTTCATTCAGGTAATCTTTCCCAAATTTATCCCTCTCTCCCCTTTAGATATTAAAGGGGGGTTTGCAAACAATAACAATAGTACCTGTAAAAAAAGAATATTTTTAATTGAAATCCACCCTGTGTTTTTTACATTTCTGCTTCCGTTTCTTTCTCTACACCCCTCAAGAATCGTTCAAAAGTTTTAATGGGGGGGAAAAACTTACGTTTATGAAACAAGAAACAAAAATCTCGTGAACCTGAAATTTAAATCCCCCATTTGGTTTCCCCCACTGAAGGGAATTAGGTTTACCCTGTCGTCGTCAAAAAAGAAGCGTTCGGCAACTTTTTGGTTTCTTGAAAAGTTACTATTTTAGTGTTTTGTGGATCAGGGAATTAGTACAAAGCAACGCGAATGGTGAGTAATACCCCCAAATTTTTAAAAAATTTATTTTTTTTTAATGGAATCATTAAAATTTTGGTTAACTCGCTAATACTAAAGCAAAATGTGCCCATCATAATCCCATCCGGGATAACGTTTTTTAATTACGCTAAGACAGAAGAAGGAAAAAGGGTTAATACAAAGCAAATGCATTTGCATTTTGCCGAGTAATAGTTGTAACCATAATCCAATTATTAAAATAATTAAAAATTTTAATTTAATGCAAAGTTTGTGGTTTTTGATGGAAAAAAGTTTTTTAAAACTAATAGTAATGAAAAAAAATTAAATGTTGAGAAATTAGTAGCAGTGCAGATTTTTTCTACAAAGCCACTTTTCGAATGAACCTCCCCGATTCCTAACCAATGTTTGACTTTTTTTTGTAAAGTTTTGTAAACTCTATTTCCACTTTAAACTAAAAACAAAAAACGATATATATTTAAATATGCAAATTGTAGCACCAACCCCTACTTATTTTTTAATTTAAGTAAGTTTAATTATTAAGATGATTATTATGTTTCAAAAAAACATTATATTTAAATCATCAAATTGTGGGATCGTCCATGATGGTCCGGTTCGCCAAGGTTGGTTCACAAGCATCACGAAAAGGGGAAAAGCCCTTATATTCTCTAAAAAAAACAAAAAAACTTGTTAGCAAACACAACCTGTTTTTGGTCTACACTACGCAAGTGGGAAAAATGTATATTTATTAGTTGGTTTTTCGGAAATAGTGGGGAGGGTTTTAATTTCTGTGGGGCTATGAGAATAGTCTTTTCCGTAAATTGGTACTCGCCTTTCAAAACGTAAATAGAGTAATTTTAAAATTTTATGATCAGTTTACCCCATTGTGTGTAAAATGCATACAGCCCGAAGAATAGTAAGACGAAAACAATTTTAAAACGATAGTAAAATTCGCGTGGGGGGTATTGAAACAAAAATACAAAAATACTAATAATACATAGTAATATTGGTCCTGGGTACACCACCTACCCTAAAAGGGGAAAATATAAGCCATAACATAAATAATACAGGGGGATTTTTTTTATTTGGGTTTTGTCTTTGACCAACTCTAGTTTTTTTAATATGAAATTTTTGTTTGTAACTTGTTAATGCAGCAAATGTGGCCGCAGTTGGGCTGTGTTCTCTGGCCAGAAGGCCACAACTGTTACGCGGTTAGGGAGTGTCAATGAACATTAGACATTGCTGGACAACATTTATTGATGATTGGTGTCAACGTTTTTTTGGTAAAAAAGAATTTAAAATCTTTTCCCCTGTTCCGCGATTGTTTTGGCAAAACTATAAACAATATTTTTTTAACCGATATTTTAATTATTCACAGCAAGGGACCAGGCTGGGCATTTTAAAAAGATGAGGTATTTAAAAAATTGTCAGATTATATCAAGCCACAAAAAAAAATGTAGTCGTCCTATAGTCCCCCTTTTCCCAAAACTTTCAATGGAAGACAATTTTAATTTTTGGAAAAAAAATTTGTGATAAAATGGGGGTAAAATTGTTATATTAAAAAAAAAATTATTAACCCATATTCTAGAGCGGGGGTCTAAACTAGGGGTTTTTACTTGTCCACGATTGGAAAATTTTTTTAATGAAAAAGGAATTTCAATGACAAATCAAAAAATAGGGTTCTCGTGTGTGCAGTAAACAAAAATCTCCATACATACCGTGATGTGTGCGACGCCATTTTTTGGACATAAAATCTAAAAAACCCAAAAATGTGGTTACAGATCTCCTATCACTAGCCCCCTTTCAGAAAGTTTTTGTTGGCAAGGGGTTGAGGAAATGTTTTGGTTTGGGGAAAGAGGGATAGTAATATGGACTTTAAGGGCTTGGGTACACAATTCATTTTTAGTTAGGGCTGTAAAAATTTCATGCCAAATTCTCTCAATTGGTGCCAAGTACATTGAAAAACTTTTCCCTTACCCACGTAGATCCGTTATTATGAATATGTTTTTATTAAAAAAATAAACATATTTTCAACCCTTTTGGCTGCTGAGCTCCCGTGGCGATAGTTTATTATTTTTTAAGAACGAGAGCAGTCGGGTGTTGGACATCTTGGTTTGTTCCCCCAAAGAAGAAGGAATTATAAACTTGAACCTTTCGAAGGTGTGTGGCCAGTGTTTTTACCCTTTTTAAAAGTAGCTGCACCAAAATACAAATATTTGAAAAAGCTATTGGAGGGGGAAAGGGAAAAAGAATCCATTAGCTTTGATCCCCCTCCGTGGGTTTCAAAAAAACAGTTAAGGGGGAATGATACGGGAGGGGAAGGGAGAAGGTTAAGGGTGATTTGCTTTAATTACCAAAAACTAAAATCATTTACTCCCTGGGGTAGTGTTTAAATATTGCTTGGGGTTTTCCCTTTTAAAGCCCGAAAGTAAATTAAAAAGATAAATAATCTTGGTTATAATAAGTCATAAATACCTTAGAGCAGAAGATAGGTGTCTGTTACTTGGCCAAGGCCTGTATTTATTCTCGGGATGGGCCGAAAAAGATCATTTATGAAATGTGGTTTACCATTCCAGTATGGGAAATTTTCGGCTGGGGATTGGATGTTATGCTTTTTCTTAGTTTTAAATTGATAGTAATGTTATTAAACTATGACAGGCCACAGGCTGGAAATATAATGGGTGTATTTGTATCCAGTTTATAAAGTCCCCAAAATCCTGAACTGTATCCCTTTTGAATTGTACCTTCAAACTTTTTTTTAAACGAGCACCACAAATAAAAAGTCTGAATTGTATCCCCTAAAATATTTGCATTAAACTACATAACCCGAATTGTATCCATTTAAAGCGGTACCATTGTCGATAGAAGGCAGCAGATTTAAAATCGCCTAAATCATTTCCCTGTTTTCTAGAGAGCGCACTTATTCTTGATCATTTTTTGTTTTCTAGAGATAAGAGCACACTTCACTATTTTAAATATAATATTATATATATATAAATTTTATATTTAAAGGAAAACTTATTTGGGGTTTCATTTAAAGAAATAATGAAAGGTACTTTCCAAAAATTTAAGTTTCTTTATTCAATTGACTGGTTCCCCTTTAAAAAAAAACATTTCAAACTGTTATTTTTTGCTTAAAAAATGAAGAAGTGGCTTAATTATTTTTAAAAATCTGTGTTTAAAGGTGGGAAAATTTAACATTTATTTTAATGTTGGGTGCCAACAAAATTATGTTCCGCTGTGAAAAAAAATCGTTTTTCGGTTTTCGTATACGCCTGAAAGTAATTTTTTGTTTCTTGCGAATGGATGAGTACAAGAGCCTGAAAAAATTTTTTGGTCTTTAGTTTAAAATCAGGTAAGACTTTTCCCAGTAAACTTCTAATTTTAAGATTTACATTACCTGTACCGAATTAACTCGGGGGGGGGGGCTTCACATTTGTCCTATAAAAAAAAATTGTAAGCCCCTTAATATATTTTTTGTTAAGTTTTGAATAAAACAATAAAAAAAGTTTTTTGTTTGCAATTTATAAATTTTTCTAAATTTTTAATCTATCAAAATTGATTGTAATATAATTTCATAGACTTGTTAGTTGTTGATTAGTTTTTTATAAACAATTAAAAAAGGGTTTATTTATCAATAACTTTATGATTCACTTCACTGGGCCTCTTTTTTTTGATACTACTTTTGTCAAAATAACAGATAATTGTTTTAAAAGACAATTTGATTAAAAAATAACGTTTTTAAAAGTTTAAAATCCACCAAAACATTTATTTGAACTGAATTTTTTTTACTTGAAGGGTTTCTTGGCTTTTTCCTTTTTTTTTTTTCGCAAAAAATTTAAAGAGAAATTTTTATTATTATGTTTAATTATTTGGCCTAAAAAATGTTTGGTTTTTTAATTTTAATTTAAACCGTTAAAAACGGATTAATTAATTAAAAAGTCTAAGAATTGGTGGTCACATTTTTTTTTGTCTTACAGAAAAAATATAAAAGTTTTTGTTACAGAAAAAAAAACATTTAAAAAAAAATAATGGGATGGGCGTTATTTAGCCTACGTATTTTTGATACCTAAATACTTAATTTTACCACACAAATTAGTAGGGTCTGTTTTATATAGTTGGTTTTTTCTAGGATTTTCTGAATAACCCTTAGAGGAAATCTTTCCTTGGGCTTTTAAACCAGGAAATTTTTATATATTTTGGAAATTTTAAAATTTTTTTTCCATTCAAGACCAAAATAGGCAAATTTCAAATATTTCAAATTAATTTTTAATAGTACCGATAGTTTGAAAAATAAAATTTTTATCCCGAAATTTCATGAAAAATGTGTTGACGCCCGAAAGGTTAAATTTTTTTCAGGTGGGGTTTGTTTTTAATATTAAAAAATTTTAAATATTGATTATTAATATTTTAACTTTGGTGCCCTGTTGTCACATTCTTTGAATATTCAAATTTTTTAAAAATGTTCATTTTTGATTGATAGGGTTTTTTGTTAATTTTTTTTAAAAAATTTTATAAACCTCCCAATTTACAATATTCATTTTGTTTCAAAAGAACTTGTTTTTTTAGTGTGTTGAGAGGAAAAAAAAAATTTAAGACAAGTTTTTACGGTGGGAAAGAAAAAAAAAGGAATCCCGCCTATTTTTATTTGGGCTTATCCCCTTTTAAACCCTGTCTCAAGAATTCCCTTTTAAATCACAAGATGAATTTTATTATCTAACAGTGAAGCAAAGATTTTAATTTTTTTTACCGCCCCCCTTCTGTTTTAAATTTAGGTGGATAAAAGTTGGGATTTCTACTTTTAAAATGGATAATGAAAAAGGGTATAGATAAAATCATTTTTTGTCTGAGATGTAGTGTTGAGGGGTGTAAATTTAAATACTTACGGGGTTTTTCAATTAAAAATTAACTAACTATACAAAATAAGGAAAATGTGTTCAAGTTGAGTATTAAACTTTTAACTTCAAATTCAAACACCAACCCGATAGACCTCTTATAAAGATGAAAATATTGTAATAATAGGATATGAATTTAAAACAAATCTATAGGTTAAAAGCATATAGGCCCCCCAATTTAAAATTGTTTCTTTTTGGCCATTTTCTTATTTTAAATTATTTAACCTTTGTTTGGTAAGAGATAGTTTTCGTGAGCAAATAATATGGCCCTCGTTAAAATATCTCGCTGTCAATTGTAAAAATAATATTTTTAAATACAAGATTGTAAAAAAGATGATAGTAGGGTTTATTTTAAAAATTTTAAAAAGCACTTATTCCCAAAACAATTTTAAAGTAATAAGAAAATGATAATTAAAAATGTTGTATTTTTTATATTAAAATAGGATAGTGCTGCTCTCGTTACCCGGAATGAAATTAAGGGTAAGGCGCTCTCTAGTAAACATGGAAAGAGTTGAGGCGAGTTTAATCGCTGCCATTTTCAGACAAATGGTACCGCAAATTTAAAAGGATACAATTCAGGATTCTGTGGGTATAATGCAAATATTCTAGTGGATTCAAAATTCAGACTTTTTTTTTTGTGGTGTAGTTTAAGAAAAAATTCTGAAGGGTACCATTCGAAGGATACAGTTCGGATTTTTGGACATTTTTGAAACTGGATACAAATCGACTTTTTATTTTTTAAAGCGTGTTTAAGAAAATGTTGAAAGGCTTTCCATTCAGAATGGATACATTAAGGTTTTTTTGGATATAAAGCAAATAATTTTCAGTGGATACAAAATAGGATTTTTTTTTAAAAGTCGTTTTTTTTGAAAACTGTCTGAATGGGTTCCCTTCAAATGGATACAAATTTTTTTTTTTTTTAGGACTTTGTGGGTATTATGAAAAGGATACAAATCAGTATTTTATTTTTTGGGGCTTGTTTAAGAAATTTCTGAATGGGTACCTTCAGAATGGATACAATTCAGTGTTTTCGCCCTCTACTTCATATTCAATATCAAAGGGTTTAAAATTACTGAGGGGGAAAAAAATGATTTCAAGGGGGGCATAGTTTTCCCCGGGTTCAAAGCCTCTTTCCCCCCCGGTTCCCAAAACCCCCTATTTCGACCCCGGTTACTATTAACAATTTACTTTCCCCCCAAGTTTTATTTAGTTTTTCCCAACCACTTTCCCCGGGGTACTATCATGTCCCGACGACTAAATAGGGCAAACACGGTATATAAAATTTATACTTTTTTTTTCCCAAAAAATTTCAAGCAACTCTAGGCAATGTAGATTTTTTTTGGGAAAACTAAGGCCTAACTAAATTTCTAGAGCTTTTTCAACATTTTTTTAATTTACATTTATAAGGTTCTACTAACGTGTATACAATGCATACACATCTTGCCTTAGTTAAAGGAATTATTTCGGAGCAAGGGGAAAATGTTGAACCCCCTATCTCAATCTCCCTCCCCCCTCCCTTCTTGATACATCCCGGAAAACACATATATTTGCACTCCTAACCACCTGTGTAAAGTAAAATGTTTTTATCGTATGTTTTTGCATACCCCTCCCCCCTTTTGTATTTTGAACTCAAAAATTTAAAATTCAACTAAACCTAATCAAAATAAGTGGTCATTAAAAAATTTGGGGGTGTTAATTTTCCCCTTAATCTTGGAAGTGGGGCACCGTTTTACTTGGGGCCCCTTAGAAATTAAAGCCTTCGCGATGCCCACATCCAAATTGTTAACAGCTAATTGATCTTCATTCAGCCCTGTGGGGACTCGTGAACTGCAATAAATTGCTTATCATCCACTAAAAGGCATGAACGAACGGCGACGACTTTTAAAATGCTATTTTTCGTGATAGCGAACGCGTACGTTTAAAAATACTACCCGGTGGCAACCAAAACTTTTTTTGAAAAAAAATAGGTAAGGGTTGTTTAAACCTTCCCGGGAAAGTGTCTATTTGAAAAAAATTAGATTAAAAATAGGGAGGTTCCTCCGCACCCCACAATTAAAAAGGGTTTTTTAAATCCGACCACTGGTGGTGTGTAATCCATCTTCAAATCAAAAGAACACCCAAAGGTGTTTTTTTATGGGGGAAAGTTCACAAAACTGCTTGTCTCAAGGGAACAAGATACCCACCGGGTCGGAAACAACGAAAGCACATTGCATATCGATAGTGATTGCGGGTTTAAAATACCTATAAATCATTTTGATATTTTCTCTAATTTTTTGAAATTAAACACTTTTTAAAGGTTATGGTCTATACTAGTTGGCCTATTTTACCCTTGCCATTTTTTGAAAAGAAATAATGGTTGCTTGCCTCCAGAGTTTTGGGCGGAGAAATTTCCCCAAACCAGTTGTAGGGTCTAAGAGGAACGAACCCATAAGGAGCAGTTGGGAAACATTTCAAAATGGATTCGCGGGGCCAGGAGCTGTGTTGCCTGCCTAGGACAGGGCATAGATAAGCCTTCTTTAGAAAAGGGGGAGCTTTTAATCCTCCCCCGAAATTCCCCTAAATAAATAAGGCCTCGATGATTGCAAATTGCACCCAAAACCGTTAATGTAGCTCGCAATGATAAAATACGGTAAACATCGACCCCCTACATTGCAACCTCTACAGGGGGGGGAAAAAGCGAACAATTTAGATACAGGGGGGTAATTTTAAAGGGGAATTTTTGCTACTACTTAATTTAAATATTTTTCCCCAAAACCCTATTTTGGGGGGAGTGGTAATTGTTTAAGGGAAGAGATTAATTGTCTCCAACACTCTCTTCTGCTTTCTCAAATAAAGGGTGAGCTCGAGTGCGTAGAAATCGGAATGACTCTGTTTTTCAAAGGGGGGACTCGATGAAAGGGGTGTGGGGCCCTTCGTGGTAAAAACAAATACCCAAACCACACTCCTCGTTCAAAAAGGAATAGCGGGGCGGGGATTTGGCGAGGATTTTGGGAGGGAATCACTTGCCCCCACGAGACCGTCGAAGTAAAACGCACCCCTTAACAGCGATGTCGGGGTGTTGGGATTTCACCAAAATAGGGCGAGTCACGGAATCTATCCCGTCAGCCCGTTTTATCCCCCCTTGTGGTATCTGCGTGGCAGAGGAACACCATTAACGGTAGGAATTTGTTAGTCCCGGTGTTCATTAGCCAGGTTTTCCAACAAGAATATCGTTTCCCATCCCCCCCGGGGGTGCCCTGAAAAATTTGACCCCCACACCAGGTATGCGCGTTAAAACCCCAAAAATGATATAGGGGGGGGGAAGTTGTAAAAAGGGGGGCCTCAAAAGCCCCTTTGGGAACCGCTCTCCCGGTGGAAGGTATGCAACACATTGTTACCTCCAAAGGGGAGGGGGAGACTCTGACAGCAATACTTGGAGATCAGAATAATTTTTTAAACTTAGGTATATATTGTACGGCAAGTATACCATCCCTCCGAAAACCCCCAATTTAAAAGAGGGTTGTCGGTACGATTTTTAATCGTACCCACGAAGCATTGGTTTATCAGTTGGGGGGGGAAGGGGTCTCCGAAAAGCTTAAGATGGGAGGTGCGGGGAAGATTTTTAGTTTTTTTAATTTCCTTTCACGAGCAAAAAAAACCCCTCCTTTCCTTTGTAATAGCGCAAAATTTATTATTAAAAATTTAGTTTCCCGCAATCCATGTCATTATCCATTAAATAAAAATTTTTTGAGGCCCTTTTTAGGTCCTCTTGCCTTTCCCAGTCCCCGGGGAGACGGGGTTGTAGGCCCTTAGGTGAAGGTTTTTAAGGCCTTCGACCTTTTTTGTTTTATTTTTATCGGTGGTCTCTCGCGGGCCCTTCTTCAAGGCACCATGGACTGCCTTTAGGGCCCTCACTTTTTCACACTCTCCCAGCTTGGGGAAGCTCAGAGTTAATAAGGCGACTAAACAGCGGCCGCACGAATTTTTATTTCCCCGGGAGGGCTCGGGTGTGCTCTCTATGGAGGCTCGGGGGTTTCCCCAAGGATGGCTGGGAGGTGCTCCCAAAGGGGGTTAGGGGGGTTCACCTAAAATCGGGGGGTTTCCCCTGAGGGGGGCTGGGGGGGTTCCCCCGAGGAGGCTCCTCGGGGGGATGGGGGGGGAAGAGACTTAGTTGGTGGTTTTGCTCCCTTTGAATAATCCGAACCTTAGTTGGCGCGTTTTAATCGGCTTTCTCGAGCAGGACCAATGGCCGGCGCGATGGCTTTTTAGCGAGTTTTAACCCGCGCAATGGCATTGGGCAGTTGTTGTTCTAACTCACAACGGTATGATGTTTGGAATACCGGAGCTTGAATGATGCGTTTCCCTTTGGCGTGCCGGGCATTAGATTTTTTTTCGGGATAATTCCGGATTTTTTTTTTTATCTTCCATTTGGGGAAGGCCCGAACCGGGCAGAGTTTGGCCCTTGCATTTTCACGCAGAACTTGGGGAACTCACATGGGTTTCGTGACCTCTTGTCCACAATCCCACAGGTGGGTTTCCCAAGGGATCGCAGCTTCTTTTGCCCAAATTCCTGACATGAAAACAGCGCTAGGGTTAAGGCCTACGGTGGACCCTTGCACTTGAAACCCCTCAGACCTCTTTGAAGGGGGAAGGTGTCTAAAAGATGAGAATATACATGAATGTTTTTTTCTCGTTCTTTCTTTTGGTGAATGCGGTACACTTCGGTTATTGTGAGGGGAAAGCTCCTCACAGATATCCCCAATGCACACGAAGTAGGGGGTATAGCAGGGGGGGGACCACTCCCTTGAAAACTTGAGGAGCCTGTGGGGCTCCCCTTCAGGGTATATAACTTATTGCTAACCGGTATTTCAAAGTTCTCAATTATATTTGAAACTGTTGTCATTCGTGGTCTGAATCTGATGGTGCCATGCAGTTTCCTTATTGAGATTCAGATTTCGCTGTAATTTATCACTCTTTCGAGGATAAATGGCTAAAACCCCTAGGTTTCATTTTCCCTCTACTCTGCTTACCGGAAGCGGGGGGGGCCTCCCATTCCCGGGATTTTTCCAAATATGGGGCGGACAACCTTCCCCCTTTTTTCCAATTTTGTAAATTTTACGGCCTAGGGGCCCGGAAGTGGTTGCCAGCAGTTTTTTGGAAAAGTAGGGTCCCAGATGCGACTGTTTCCACCTGGTTTTGGGTAACCTAACAGTCTCGATGATCCAGGGAGACCCATGTTTTTTACTACCATATATGGCCCGTTAACTGCCCCAACGAGGGGCCAAATAAGCTAGACATGACAACCTTGCAAGAGCATCCCGAAGAATTACCCGCAGCAAGTAGGTGGGGGAAAGTCCAATTTGTGGGGCCCTAAAACGAAACCATTTTTCTCAATAGGGGGGGTAACCGGTTTTTTGTCAAACCTAAGGAACATTTATGGGTATTACAACCCCGCATTTCTTGGGGGCTCAAAGCAGTGGTATCCAATAAAAAAACCGGGGAGAGCCGTGTTCATGCGTTGGTCATAAACGGAAGAGCCAAAAAAATTCTTTTCAGGCCTAAAGGAGGGGGGGGAGAAAGGGAAAGGGATTGAAAAAGTGAAGGGGGAAAGATTGAAAAAAAAGGAGTGAAGCAAAGAATAATAAAATGATGTGAAAGGAATGATATAACGGGGGGTTACTGCGGGATTTTTTTAAGCCCCGTCTTAGGGGTGGGGGGGGGGGGGGGGCGGTTTTAAAGAAAAAGGGTTTTCATCGGCACTAGGTCTCACGGTTTGGTGTATCCCTGGCGGGGGTGGAGTCACCTTTTGAGGTAGAAATCCCCGGGGCTTTAACTCCCAAAAGTAGAGCGTCGCCCATGGGCGCAGAGCCCGTCATTATGGCTGAAAAAATATAAATTTCCCAAAGAATAGTATGACATAAACAATTAAGGGAAATTTTTTAAATTTAGAAAGTGATTTTTTAATAACCCTTTTTAAAAATCTTTTTAAACATTATTTAATTTAAATTAGTTAAACAATCCCCTGAACATGGGAATTGCGCTCGAACATTTTGTTAGGCATCGATTCTCCACTATAAATTATAGGAATCACCGATGTTTTGGCTCTTATTATCATGTTTGGGGAAAGTTGAGTCTTGATGGACGTGTGGAACCCTTGGGTACATATGGGCCCAATAATTTGCGAAGATCATACTTTGTCACCGAAATTGGAAAGGGCGTTGTTAGCTAAATATGTAATACAAGATTTTAAATTTTAAATAACCCTAATGATTCCCAAGCACATTGAACTCAGAAACAGATTCGTATTAATTAACAAATTGAAAAAATTCTTGAAAACGAGAAAAAAATGCGTTTTTGATAAAAAGGTATAGTGTTAACCTAAAAGATAAATTTCCCAGCCTCGTTTTTGTGATGTTGTTTTTTAATAATTTAAAATAATTGGACTGTGTCCCTTAATCGACAGTAAATAATTTTAATTTTTCAGTTTTGGGTGTTGATATTAATATACATTTTTTCGATTTTTAACCAAAACGCATGAACTAGGGTTTATAAAGTAAGCAACTGTCCCCACTTTAGTTTTTTAAACCCCAAATATTTTTTCCAAACATTGGGGGATGACAGATATAGACATTTTTTTTTAACCTTGGAAATTTAAAGTCAAGAAGGAAAAAGAAAATATTTTTGTAGGCTATATTGAAAAAAAAATCTTAATACTGCTAGTAAAAGAATCCCCAATAAGTTTGGTTTAAATTCATTTTGTGGAAAAAAAACTACATTTTAGGGGCGGTTTAAGAATAATGTTTTTGTTGGAATTTTTTAAACTGATGTTTAATTTTTAACTTAAATAATAACGTATTTAAATTGTTTAAAAAACATTTATAGTATAGTATCTAAGTACAAATCTAAATGAATTTTTTTATATTTTGATATTATACCCAGATTTGTATGGATTTTGTCAAATTATAAAATTAAAATCAACATTTTTTTTTAATTTATATCTTCGTTTCAACATTTTAACGTTATTTATCTTTTATTTTTAATCTAAACCTTAATATAGAGTGTATTTTTATGTAGCACATATCGGTGGTCACGCAGAATAGACGTTAAGATCGTTTAACTTGGTTTGTGATGGACCGTTTTAAATCGAAATTTGGAAGGGGGTTTAGGGTTTTTTTGGTAATTGTTACTAACTGTCCCTCCCTTTTAAAAATCTATATTTTACCAATTCATGGGGACTCATTACGAAACTAACAAAGATTAAAGCGCAATATACCACCAATTTATCAGCCATTAATGTTATTTCAAGGGTAAAAGATATAGTTTTTAACATCTTCCTCGAGACTAGAGGTCCGAACGGTGGGCGTTTTTGCTATACTTATTATCAGGGACCATATTATTGTTACAACTTTTTTATAAATTATTTTTAAATTGGGGGGAATAAATTTTAAAAATAATTAAAGATGTCTAACTTTTAGAAATTTTGAAAAATTTTTAATATGTAAGGCGACAAATTTTTTCGAAACTTGAAAAAAACAAACCTTTAAAATTTTTAAAAAAAAATTTGTATATTCATTGTTTTGACGCTAAAAAAGCAGGACCGTTGGGGTGAGCAAGCAGGGAGTGGATATTTTTCTATGAAAAAGTTAAAAAAACCCTTTTTTTTATTTTTGTTTAAAATTAAAAAGTTGTTGCTGGGCAAAAAAACGTTTGGTGTGTGGTTTTTCCCAAATGTCATATGAGCATTTTTTAAAGGGTTGTAAAATTTTCCCAGTTTTAAATTGTGTTAGTTTTGCCGGAAACTTTTAGATGTTTGTTGTAAATGGAAATTTTCATTTTTTGTTTTAAAATCAAAAACGTTTTCAGCATGCGAATTTAAAGATCCTTTCGGCAGTTTAATGTTACAGTTTATTTCATACACAATTTGTATATAACACTTTGATTTTTAGAGTTGAGATTGGTATGGGAAAATGCGGAAAACCTACACTTCAAACGGCCATTTTTAAAAAAAAACAAAATTATAAATGACAAACTAATTTTGGAAATCAAACGCTTTTTAAAGAAATTTTTAAAAAACCTCCCAACATTAAACCCAATAAGTAACCTCATTCCAACAAAAACAAGCCTATTCGACCCCAATCAAAATGATTTTTACGGTAGATTCATATCCTAATTTAAATTTAATTCCACATCCCTTTTATAAATAACAACAATAATTTTCTAATTTAATATCAATAAATTAAACTCTTATATAAGGCAACAATATACATCTATAATTTTTTTTTTTTTATTTTATTTATTCTATTGGTAGCTTACCACTTATTGTTTTTCAGCCCACAAAAAGTTTCAAAAACGTTAAAATAAATCCCAAAATTTTAAAAAATTACTGTCATCTTAAAAAGGTATTTATAAACGTGTTAATTTTTAAATGATTATTTAAAAATTCTAGTATACTTCTTCTAATTTTTGCTCTAAAAATTTAATTTTAGTGTTTAACAATATTTAGTAACAATTTTAATAATCCTAACTATTTAACAAAAAATTGTTATTCCCCGACCCGAAGCTTTTGATGAAGTGGGGGTAAATAAAAATTAATTCCCTTCCCAAACTCTAAAAATATTGTCAATTTTTTTTAGGGTTAAACATTAAAAATTGAATTTTAAATTTTTGGTAAAGTTGTGGGGGCAAATTGCAAATGATATTTTGTTTGTCAGTAAAACAACTAAACAAAGAATAGTTTATGTAAATTTTTTATTTTATTAAATTTTTTTTTTATATAATTTTCCTCCTGCTTCACAAGTCTTTGTAATTCTTTTACCAATTGCTTTAAAATTGTTATTGAAGTCAAAAATTTAAATTGTACTCGAGAATAATTTTTGGATTTTTATGTTCTTTTAAATACACAGGAAACGAGTTTCTAGTGGCCTTTTCTTTAAAAAAAAAAAGTTAATGGTGTACACTTCCCCTAAATTCAAAAATTTCCCCATCTTAAAAAATAAACGTTTGTTATTGCATTTTCGATAACACAAATGCCCCCAAAACGTGATTAAAAATTAAACTTATATTTGAAGATTAATTTTTAATGACATATTCAATACTAATTTCCCCATCTCACACAGATGGGAGAAAATATAAATATCACTACCCCAATCCCCGACCCCTTTAAAGCTGTACCGTTGTCAATATCACTAGCTAATGACTATTCTCTAAAGGTTTAGAATTTGTCAATTCACTACTCTAAAGACCTCTTTCTATAAAGGCGTAGACGTTTTCAATACACTACTTAAAAGGGCTTTTTTAACTAATGGTTGTAACTCTTGTCAATATCCAATGCCCCCTTCCCCTAACGGCTGTA
The DNA here is from genome assembly GCA_039000515.1 of Timema cristinae. NCBI lineage: Eukaryota > Metazoa > Arthropoda > Insecta > Phasmatodea > Timematidae > Timema > Timema cristinae. Next base: position 20,619 of record JBCFYV010001178.1, on the reverse strand, counting down.
GATTTGCCAACATCATTAGCCTAGGCCTTCTTCAACGGCTGTAGACTTTTGTCTATATCAATCCCCCAATATCCCTTTTTCTCTAAGTTCCCCTATCAAAACTAATACTAGTGGTGAACGAGGTTTAGATGAATTAAGATGTGTTTGTCCTTATTATTATTTTAAATACCAACAAAATGACTTAATAAAATAAAGAATAAGGATGTAATTGGAGTCCAAATTATTTGTAGTAAAAAGAAATTTCTTAATGATTTTTTACTTATTTTTTTCTTTATAAAAAAGACTCAACAAATCTTCCCGGGTCACTCTAAATATTTTAAAGATTGCTATTGTATTCATCTCTATCTGACGTCATTCGGTCACAGTACTTATCTTTTTTGACTCACAGCTTCGTTTACATTATAGACTCTTGTAATGATACTAAAAAAGATTTAACATGCACACAAACAAATTTATAGTATTTAGTGTAAAACCCAAGGGGTAGTAAACAACGTGATAAAAAAAAAATTTGAATTTTTGAACAGTACTTTCAGGAGGTCTGGAGTAGGTTACTTTGTCTTTCTGTGCTCATTTACATATACAGGGGGGGGTGGGGGGGGGGGGGGGGGGATGATATGTTGATGTGAGTGTGGATGGGCCCCTGGGTGAGGGGGGCGGGGGGGCGATATTTTTTGGTGCAGCATTGGGACACAACTGTTTTTTTTTTTTTAATCATTTGCATAATGGGGAGTGTTCGTGCCCCCGGGGATGCGGGGGAGGGGGGGGGGTTTTGAAGCCCGGGCTGATGGGAGGGAACTTAAATTTTTTTTGAGGGGCCTATTAGGACCAATTGGTTCTCCCTTCTCTCTCCTCTCCAGAGGTATGGTTCGGGTTGAGTTTCTCTCTTGCGAGCCGTCGAGTTTTTTTCTGGGTCTCAAAGTTCCACCTACCTTTCCCGCAAATGGGGGTTCATTCCCAAAGGGGCCTGGCGGATCCGTTTCACCTTTCATAAAAATGCGGGTTTCACTTTCACAAACCCTGATGGAAAAGGATATGACAATTTTTATTTTTAAATATTCAGTAAAAAAATTCTCTCTCTAAAGATTCTTTCTGCAAGTTTAGTCTATCAACATACGATACAATAGTTTTTCAATCCCTCTCTCAAAAACCCTTTACGGTCTTAGGAACAGCTGGGTTCAAATACCCATTTCCCCTCCACGAAATGCGGGTCGTCTCCGCCTGGCGGATCCACTTACCTCCAGAAAAATGGGGTTCAGGTTGTCCCAGGCCTGGCCCAAATTACCCCCACGCAAATGGGGGTTCACTTCCCAATTCCTACCCCAAAAACCCCTGACGGTAAGGAATGACAAGTTTTTTCCCTTCTAAGTCAAAAAATTTAATGAGTTTAAAAGAATTGTTTTAATCGGGTCGTGTGCGTGTGTTAGGATAACGATCGGGAATTAATGAAAAATTTACATTGGTACATATATTCAGAAAAAATTTCACTTTCAAAGTTTAGTCTTTTCGGTAGGAGGGGGGGTTGATGGAGCACCGGGTGGGGGTGGAAGGGGGACTTTTTTTTAAGGTTACCCCTTTCCTCTTTCCACCCGTGATGTTTTGTAGGGTTTGGGAGGGTACTTGAAAAATTTGAAAAGTTATTTCCTAAAAACCCTGAGGTCAAGGGGAATATTTTAAAACCCTCAAAAATAAATAGTACATTTTTTTTAAAAACCTAGTAATTTTTAAATATTACATTGATCATATTTATATTCATACAAAATTCTCTCTCTCTCAAAGTCTTGTTTTTTTCAACATACACACGTATAGTCTTTCCCCACTTGAAAAGTTTGATTTGTCTCGCCAGATAGATCAGTTGCTTTTGGGGCCTTTAAACGATTCTGGAAGCGCACTTTCCCCACAAAACCAGCGTCACGTGTTCGGCCCCTCCGGCCGCTGACTCTTCGTTCCTTCCGGGGACGAACGTTGTACCCGATACTTTTCGATTCAGAATGTTTTGACGCGGTGAGTTCCCCCGTCGATCCGATCCAGCTCAAAGCACAAAACGTCTTGTCAGGGGGGGGAGCGTCTCGTGAAATTTGGGGCTCGTCCCCTTCCTTCAGCTTGTAGACGGAATGATGTTAACAGTTCTCGACGGATGACTCGCCCGTACTTTCCCCCGGATTATGGCTCCGAGCCAGTGCACCGAAGGTCCAACACCGCGTAACCTTCTTCCTCTCGCGTGTATATTCCAAGCTGTTTCTGAGATCTTAATTTCATGATGTCCTCCGACGATAACCCAACCTTTAAAAACTTTTCGAATGAGAGCGCCCCCCCTACCCCCCGGTCGCTTTTTATTGCTGGGGTGGAGGGGGGGAATCCCCTCTCACCCCTCCTATACCCCTTTCCCATGATCCCGAATTGTGTGTCGGTCGAACCCTAACCTTTTTGAGTACGCTCTATTTCCAGATGTCGACTTATTCTCCACAGGTGACGTCGGGATAGAAGTCTTTCTAAGTTCCTAGCGTAGAAACCGCCCGTGTGGGTTACCTTTCATATTTCGAGTAAAAGGGCCCCGGGGTTTAGTCTCGACCCCCTTTTGCCCTTTTTTTAAAAAAGTTCAGTCGCCCATTTTGGGGTTTAAAACCCCTTTTTAAAAACGCCTTATATTTGCTACTAGGACTATATCGCCCTTTTTTAAATACGTTGGCGGGGAAATCTGAGCTCTTGAAAGTTTATGACTGTATGTAAAAGTCTTCGCCCTGAGTTTATAGGTCTCTCTTTATGGTCGGTGACAGTAGGTTGTATTCGTCCAGTAAGGATCGATCATATCGATCCATCGATACGATCCTTTAGCATGAACCCTCCCATCATGTTCTTGAGGTGCGATTAATTAAACATACCGGGGGAAAAAACCCCTTGCTGTATGTAAATAATGATTGATCCTTTTTCTTCATGATTGTTTTGAATTTCTGCTTTGTAAAACTCTGCCCCGTTATCCGTTTGAAGGTGCGTACACGGGTAAACCTACCTTTTCGAGGAGGAGACCCTTGCGACGCGGGGACGTTTTTTCCCGTTTGTCTTGACGGGGGGGGCCCCAACCCCTTTTGGAAACAGCGTTTGACGGGGAGAAGGTACTTTTGAATCCCTTTTATTAAACCGGAGTAGGGTATCACCCTTACCAGATCGGCCAAAAGGGAGCTCGTTAAAGCCTCGTCCCTAACGTGTTTTGGGAGGGAATCGTCGTCTTGCCGGCGATGATTTCGCGCGCAATCTCCCATTGACGTCGGACTGATTATGTAAAATATCGAAGAGTTGAATGTCTTTATACGATGTTCCCGCCTCGCGAAATTCCTGATGAAAAAACGATCTCTTATGGTGGCGGAATGTCCGGGCCTCGGTAGATGCGTGCAAGAGTCTAATCGATCGCCCAATTCGTTGGATCGCCCCAATAGGTTAATCGACGCCTCTTCCCGTCCATCTTGTATAAACTTCACCCTGGCTTCTTCAAACATAGCTTTGATATTAACAAATACTTTGTCCCGCCCGATTTTGTCGAGGTCGTTCTTTCTCAACCGATGCGCTTTCGTTTCTTCGAGCTAGACTTGTACTTTAGATACCCTTTTATAATCGCGGGGCTTTCTGAAGAGTAATTCTAATAGACCTGATTGGACTGTTTTTGTTGAAAAGTATTGTTCCGTCTTTCCCGTCAAATTACGATAGGCGTATCTCCGAGTTGGAAAGAGGGCCTTTTCTGACTTTTACCCCATATGTCTTATCAGAATGGGCATGAGACGAAAAAAGATAAGTATAATAGATGGTTGCTCTGAGATCTCTCGGGCGGGGCTTCGGGTTGGGGTTCGGCGGGGGTTTCTTCACCATCTTTTTTAGAGGTTCCGTGTAGGTTTGAACGTTTAAATTGAAGTGCCTGACTGTCCCTGGCATCGCGTAGTTTGCTTATACTTTGTTTAATAACTTACTCGTTTTATGATATCCTCGTGACCTTCGTCGACAGATGTAAGGTGCGAATGTCTCTTCCCAAAAGAAAAACGGTTATTATATCTAAACTAAGTAAAACCTAATTCAAAACTGTAAAATCTAGGCTCGTCGCGAGGTGTTTCATCATAAAAAGATATAGAGTCATCTTTGAACCCCTCGAAAGGGGGTCGTCGAAATTTAAGATTAAAACAAAAACCCAAAAAAAATCTTTAAAGTTCATGACCTCGTTGAAAAAGATGCCCGCCCTCTGAATTTTAAAAACCGGTTCACCTGTTAGAGTCAATTAAAAAAATGTCCCCCACCCTTTTTTTTCGGGTTTTTCACCCAAGTAGATGTAGATGAAACTGCGTTTAACCGTAAAGTCTACTAAGCTTTAGACGCAGCGTCTGAAGGTATGAGGGAAATTGTTTCCAAAACTATACCTTTGCATCGTAAAGCTTGTTGTCATCCTCCCTTAAGGTAGTACACCCCCGGCTATAAAATCGTTGTAAATGGTTCGATAAAATCCGAAAGTTCCTCTGGGTTTAACAGTTTTGAACCTAAAACGTCAGCGTTTTTTATTTTCGTTGAGACGACCCTCTGATGAGCACTTTTTTCCCAACCCCTCCTCCCTTGACGGATCTTTAAAAGTTGACGTATTTATTCGTTTGTTCTCCAAATCCTAAATCAGCGATTCCATCTGTCCTTTGTGAGGTCCTTGGTGTGTTGAGGCGCATCTGTCGTTACGTCTCGCATCAACCCAAATCGACGTAAGACTTTTTAAAGCCCCTTAGATGGAGGGCGACTCGACGTTGAGACCCTTTTTCGATCTAGCGTTAATACCCTTGAGATTTAGAGTTAATTTCCCTCACTCGGAGAGTTTTTTTGTAAGGGACTATGACCGAATTTTAATTATGGACGAATGATGTCTTATCGGTACTAAAACGCGTTTTACCCAATCGTGAAGAAAAAGGGTATCAAACCCCTAGCGATTCGTCCTTTTCAAATTATGACTTTTGCCCCCAACCGAGAAAAACTTTACTTGTTTTCTTTCCAAAAAAAACCTCCTTGATTTTTGGAAATCATATCCGTGTTCACGTGTGTCGTAGACATGTCTCGGGTTCGTATCGCCTCCTGAATAGGATGAGAATTTTAGGTTATCTCTCACATCTTTTTGGGGAGGCGGTCGTCTGACGAGATAGAAACATTATGGCCCTTTGCCCCCCCATACTGAAAAAAACCCTTATATTAAACGGTTTATCGAAAGCGACGTGTCAAAATGAATACAGGTCGGGTTACCCCGGACGGAGGGATAATTTCCGCGTTGTCGGAAAAAGGGAAAACCCCATCCCTTTAAAAGGGGAAAGGGCCCTTTCAAATTAAACGTTGATCTTGGGCTGGTTAAACGTTTTTGAGTAAAGTACACTTCTAAAGCGTAGCCCGTTAGGTTCCTCCAACAGACGTCATGGCGTTTTTTTACCGCAATTCGATGGTCCACAATGATCAGCGGATAGTATCGGGAAAACAAGTCCCGTGTCTCGGGTAAAGCTCCCCTTCTCATGATCGTGTTGTGTACAGTTAAAGATCTTATTCTCAAACCCGCTTTTTGAGGATACTTCATCTTTATAATACGTACCTATAAAATTTCAAATCATAGTTCATGCACAAAAAACTTTTTATAAATAACCAATAATCACCTTTTAAAGCCATATACCTATACCATTCTGTACCTAACAAATTAAAAACATTAAATTTTACCGGGTAAAAACGATTAACACCTTAAAAACCATATCCCACTCCAAAAAAATCTTGGGGTCAACGCAGATCTAAATTACGGAAAATCGTGGAAAAGTTACTGCGCCAATCGATTGGGCGAGAACCGCCCTTTGGGCATCCCCAACCATGAAACTAAAAAATTTTTCTCAAAAAAAAAACCCCCTCAACGTCGTCAACGGCGCCCCCTATACTACTTCTCTAACGCGGAAAGGGAAGAAGGGGGGAAATTCTCCCCTTACTCCCTTTGATCGCCGCTTGACCCGCCCCGCCGAGGACCCGCAGGAAATCCCAAGGGCCCGCAAAGTGCTAAGGCAAAATACAAAAACAATTGAACGAGGCTCAGAGGAAAAATCTGCTCGAAGCTTCGCCATGGGGAAAGGTAGTATCTACTCCCCCAAAAATTTAAAATGCCCTCCTAAACGTGCCTTACTGAAACGGATCTGCACAAGTACGCACCCATTTAAAAACCCCCTTCTTTGAGGAGTATTTGCGAAGATGCTTTACCTAACGGTCCTCCTTGGAAAAAAGAGAACCCCAAACATCAATCTTGCGATGATAGTGGTAAGGGGAAAATTTGGGTAGCGTATAAGAAAAACGGTGAACGGGGTTTTACTTCGATTTTTTTGGTGATCTAAGCCCACCGCTCGAACTTGTCAAAATTCGGGGGAATACCCTCCCCTAAAATCAAAACCCGGTATAAAGAGTAGGGCCCCCGTTTTATGCGGCCTTTGTTTAGCTTTCCCTTAAATACTCACGTTGACGTTAGAACTTAGTAAATATTTCTATGACATTACACTGACGGTCAGGTTAAAATCACAGAAACTCTTCCGCATATCCTGCTGGGAAAAGGAATCGTAAAGAAAAAGGGGTTCATCGGACGTAAATTTGGGCCACGTTAAATTCCATCCGAACATTGACGAATGTAAAATAAATTTTTTTGCGAGGAAAAAGAGTAACAGTCCCCCCAGGCACTTAAAACTTGAGGGTTGGATCGTTCTTACAAGGGGCCCCCGGAAAACGTAAAGCTCTCGATTACGGTGCCCCACATTTTAAGGCTATATCTTTGAAATAAACCATGACTTTACCGGCCGGGGTACGTTTGCTTCCTTGAAAGGGTTCGACCCATTCTATTTCCTGCAGGGAAGACGCCTACACCAATACGTGAATTTTTCTTCACGTGAAGTGACCGTGAGAATTTAGTCTCGGGGGATTTAGCAAGGAAAACCGAGTCATCCCTTGCACGGTTCAGCATGCCGCCCCGGTTAAGATAGGGGAAGCGCCTAACAATATCATTCCCTTCCCGGTAACGAAGGGGTAATAGAGTCTATCTCGGTACGACTTTTTGACGAGCGAGGGGATATTAAACTTTAGAAAGACGATTCGCTACGTCTATCTGAAAGTCTCCTGGAGAGGTATGTACAAAAAAAAACAAGACCCCAAGTTTTCCCTCGAAACTTGAAAAAGGACAGTAAAAGCGTTAACCCCTCCCAAAAAAACTCTATTTAGACGTTGGGTTTTCTCGTTACGAAAATAATGGATGAGCTGGGGGGATATTCTGAACTTTGGGGAGTCTGCCGTTTCGTAAAAACCTTCCCAGTTTCCAGTATATTCCTACGCCTCGTTTATTCCGGCCCCGTTAGCTAGGGGAACAGTTAAAAATTTACCCAAAACAAAAAAGGGTTTATGCACCTCCTCATCGTTTCCCCGCTCTACAAAGGTCGACTATTTTGAATACGGGAGAACCGGGAAGCACTTGAGAATTTAAAAACGGAATACTGCATCTATTTTCCAAAAATTTTTGCCATGGATCAACGGGGGTAGAGATTGATAAATCGTGAGTGGGGTTTTTTACGACCCAATTTAAAAAAACTATTATCTTAAGGAAGGGTTTGGAAAGACTCTTTTTCAATCCCCCGGGTTGGAGATTTAAAGGGAGTTCACGTACTGCGAAACAGGCCTTTGATTTTGCCCCCTTTTTTACTTTCATACTAGGATTCGTTAAAGACTTTTCCCGAATATGATAACGCGAAACAAGAGCTGTGATTCGTTTTCCCCCAAGACAACAACGCTTTACAAAGAGCCCACCTCCTCTGCAGGACCCCCTTTTAGGAATGAGTTAAAAAAAAATTTTTTGGGGTTGTACCGCATAAAAAGACTAAATGTTATTAATCGTCTAAACCCGTTTAAATTTCTTCAAGGCGGGGGGATCATCGAGTACCTTTCCGTACTAGGGTTTTCGAGTCCCAAACGTGCCCCCTTTAAATCAACTTTTTTTGGGAAAAAACTTTTTTTGGAAAAATTTTTTACGTTTTTTTCGACTTCAGCCCGGGAACGGAACAATACGACGGCAGCGAAGAAGTATTTTTGACCTTTTGTAATTTAGCAATGCAAAAAATTTATCAAAATTTAACTGTACCCAAATGAGGATTTGAACTTGAACTTTAGACAGGTTTCCCTTTCTCGAAATTATCGAAACTACCCCAATTTCCAGATTTGTACTCCGGAACGAGCGCCTCTTTCCTTTATTGACCTTCCTTTTCAAGTCTCACGCCCCCCCTCGTTGTGTTCGTGCAGTGACAGGAAGATACTTCAAGGACGGTATGGGACGTGTCGTAAAACGTTCGGACGGAGGAAAATATCCCTGTAAATACCAAGGCGTTTTGTCTCACATTCAGATAGGTGGTTCGCTAAAACCCTTCAGCGAATATGTAAGCAAGATGACATCATAAAGAGGGAAGACCTAATGTTCTCGACTTTTAAAGGAAGTGAGAGGATGTCTCGACACAGGTTTTCGGTGACGATAGTGTCAAGTACAGACTGAAAAACCCCTGTAAAATGTTGAGTGCTTGCAAAAAAAATTTAAGTTGTTTCAAAACCGATTGAAAAATGGATGGGAAAGAAAGTTGGCCGCATGCTTTTTAAAAAAGCCCCAAAAAAGATAAAGGGACAAATTTTTAAATTTTTCATTTGGGGGGCCCAAAATTTTTAAAAGGCAAAAGCTAAAAAACCCCCAAAAAAAAAGCCTCAAAAAAGAAGCCTCGGAGGAGTCGGGGGAAGCGTAAGTCCTCGATTATACAAGAATTAATTATATTGGAAAAAATTTTAAAATACGAACTTGTAAAAGAGTTCAAATGATGGAAAAAAAAAAAAATATTTTAAGTTTGAAACTTGTAAAGGGTTTAATGATTGAAAATAAATGTTTAAAGTTTGTATTTGTAAAGTTTTTTTTTTCATTTAATCGATGAGGGAAGAAAAAAAAGAAAAAACACACACACCCCCATCCATAATTTAAAAATTTTAAAAAAATTAACGATGTTTTGAAAAAATAAATTTTAAATGTAATTAACTTTTTTTTGTTGAAAAATAAAGTTTAATTTAAATTTAAATTTTTAAAAGTTGAACTTGTAATAGAGTTTTAAATGATATTGAAAAAAAAATGTTTAATGTAATTACTTTTTTAAAGTTAATCTTGAAAGGGTTTAATGTTTTAACTTTTAAGATTGTGAAAAAAAGTTTAATTTAACTTTTTAAAGATGAAAAAAAAAAAAAAATGTTTAAGTACTAATGATTGAAAATAAATTTTAATGTAAATTTAAATTTTTTGAAAAATTTGCTTTAAAACGAATGAAACTTTTAATAGGGTTTTTAAAAATAAAAAATTATTGATTAAATTTCATTGTATTATTTAATCAAAGATTGGAAAAAAAAAAATGTTTTAATTAAATTTTTTGATTTAATTTTAAAGTTTAAAATAAAGTTTATGTAATTTTAAATTTAGGAAAATTAGAAATTGTTTTTTATAATTACTTTTTTCGTTGAATCTTGTAAAAGATTTTTTTAAAAAAAAAGAATTTTTGATTTTAAATTTTTTTGTTTATTTAATCTTGATTGGAAAAAAAAAAATGTTTTAAATTTAAATTTTATGATTGAAAAAAAAATTTAATACTATTGATTTTAATTTTATATTTAAACAATGTTGGGAAAAAAAAAAATGTTTAATTAACTTTTTTAAAGATTTAAAAAAAAATGTTTAAGTACTATTGATTTTAAACTTTTTAAGAGAAAATAAATGTTTAAAGAATTAACTTAATGAAAATTGCTTTAAACTAAGAAACTTGTAATAGATTTTTAAAAAATAAAGAATTAATTTATTATAATTTATTGATTTTTAAATTTAAAGGTTGGAAAAAAAAAATGTTTTATTAACTTTTAATGTTATAACTTTTTAAGACTGAAAAAAAAAAAGTAAGTTTAATGATTGAAAATAAAAATTTTTAATATAATTGCTTTAAACGTTGAATTTGTAATGTTTTTTTAAAATAAGAATTATTGATTATAACTTATTGCTTTTTTTAACAATGAGGTAGAGGGGGGGATGGAGGGAAGGAAAGAAAAAAAAGAAAAAAAAAACCATCCATAATTAATTTATTTAATAAAATAAAGATTTAAAAACATAGATACTACTAAAAATTAGTTTTTTTTTTTCACAAGTTTAGTTCTTGAAAAAAGTTTTTTTTTTTTTTGAATAAAAATTAAAACAATAGAACCCTACTAAAATAGTTGTTTTTTTTCCAAGTTTTAGTTCTTGAAATTGTTGTTTTTTTTTTAATGAATATAAAGATTTAAAACAATAGATAATACTAAATTAGTAGGGTTTTTTTTTTCAAATTTTAGTTCTTGAAATTTTACATTAACCTAAAAACCTTTTCACTTTAAAAAAGGCGTGAAAAATTTTTTTTTTGTTTTAACACTTTCACTACAGACAAGAATATTAATGAATATAAAGATTTAAAAAAAAGCATAAAACATAAAAATGAGTGGTTTTTTTCTCAAGTTAGGTTCTTGAAATTATACATTAACACTTTTCCCCTTAACTATAGAAACAGGAGTGAATATTTTTTTTTGTTTTAAACCCCTTACACTAAGAAAGAATATTTATACATTAACATATAGGTACTGGACTGAATATTTTTTTTCATTACGTATAGAACTGAAATTTTTTTTAGTTCTAATCACTTATGTTTTTTTTCAAATAAAGCACTTTTCACATAGAGTTGCGGTTTGATTGAGTAATGGGCCCCGGAAGAGTATTACTTTTTCCGGACTCTATTCTTTTGTCAAGATAGGCTAGAGGCCACTTTTGAATTTTTGGGGGTAAAAATTTGAAACCATGCTCTTATTTTAACGATCTCTCATGGGCTATGTCTCATCTGTAAAAAAATTAGATAATCCCTAATGAAAGCGTTCTTTAACGCCCTATCTTAAACCCCTTTTTCCCGAGAGTCTCCCAACCCCTTTTACGAGAATTTTAATAGAGTTTGGACGTAAACCAAAGAATCGTGATGATTTACTCAGTCTCCCTTTTAGTTTACCGGGGACCCCTTTTTCCTACGGCATCCAAACATTGTTTGTCCGGGGTGGAGTGTCCAGAACTCATTAGCTAACAGGCGAGTCTTGGTATGATCTTTAACAGTCATGTAGTAGGGAAATTTACGTATCATGAAATTTAAGTTTTAACGATTTAGGGGGAAGGAGGGATCATAAATGGTAAAACAGACCCTACATGATACCTTTGAATTTCCAAAATGGCGAAACCCGCAAGATGGGATATCAAAGTAAATCTCTTTCGGTTCCATCTCATGAAAATAGGTTTTTAGACACTATCGGCGGTTTTTTTAAAAATTTGGATGGCTTTTTAAGGTTACCCCCTCCCAAAATTTTTCCCTCCCCCTTGGTAAACTATCTTTATCGTACGGTTAAAAACCCCTTTTTTTAGATATGAGGCGACCGAATGCGGGGATTGTTTATCATTTGAAAAAAAAATGTTTTCAAATTTATTTACTCGCTTTACTCCTCATTTCGGGTTCAACCGTATACGGAGCCATCCCCGGCGCTTGCTTGAAACTGAGAACAAAGGGTGAATCTGCTTTTTTAAACCGTTCGAAAAATAGTTTAAAGACGGTAGTGAATGCTACCCCTTTATCGCTAAAGTTGTTAACAGTTTCTCGTTTCCCTACAGGTGGAATCCCTTTCCCGACAGAACGGTAAGTAGAAAGGCGTCGTGTACATCTTTCGGGTATTCAAGATCTACTTGCAAGTATAGCCTATCCCATCACCTCTACTTTTAGCAGTTCCAATCGGCAATTTTTTTTTCTTTACCACCTGAACTCTCCATAGGGAAGTGAGGACAGCTACTAAATGAATAGAGTCCATTTTCGTCCAGATTGACAATGTAGGACTTGGCTAGGGGGGATCAAACGCTCCATATACGATTATCGTACAGCGGGAAAGTTAGCCCCAAAAATATCCCCCGCGGATAGCCCCCCAATGAATTTATAGTGTCCACAACATCGATTAATTCGAGCCCCTACCTGGTTATTCAAAAAGACCCGGTACGCTAGTGGGAGTGTAAGGGGGCCCTCCGGGGGCTAGCCTTACGTCTTTTTGCAGAGATCGCGAAAGTTCCAAAAAGTCCCCCCGTAAAAATTTGTCTTTGGGCAGGTTTGGTTTTGAAAAGTCCCAAAGATTTTTACATTCGAATACTCGCCAAACCCCACAGGGTGAATTTGTCTCCTTGGATAACTACCCCGGGCCGTTGTAAAATTTCTTTGCTCGGTAATGGTCTCGCTAGCCGCTCGAATGAATTTTAATATAATCATAGGGGCACTCCTTTTGGGGTGACTAATTTAAAACGTTCTCCTCGGGGGCATTACGCGTGATTTAAGTTGTCCGGGTTCGAGTAAGTACATTTCTCTAGGGAAGTAATAGAAAACTGAAACTATCTAAAATTTTAATCGTGATCCCCGAAAACCGTGGGCCCAATTTTAAAATTATGTTTTTTTGAACTTCCCCCTAGTCTCTCCAAAAACTCTGATTTTCCCGGTTGTGAGAACGCTCTCTCCCGTGAAGGATAAATTTCTTACGTTTTAACGAGGGATTCTAAAAAAAAAAATTATCGTAGCAACGCGGTTTTTGAATTATACCTAGGGGGGTCGGGTTCTTTTAATTAATATTTCACCCTGCGTGCTCTCCCCGATAAAACCCCGCAAGGACAGATCCATAACCCGAATATCATCATTCTTGTGGCTTCCGCATTATCAATGGGGCGTATTATGAGCGCTCTTTTGGGGGAGTTAACGGTTTAAAGGTAAACGGTCTAAGTACCCCGTACAGCCCTTTGCGTACTATGGCGCCTCAACAAATGGTCAGTACTTTTTCCCGTGAAATTACGGTACTCTGAGAGACTATCTCAAATTAATTTAACGTACATTCCACAGATAAGTAATGACGCTGAACTCTCGTATAAAAAAATTTTGGGTCGGGACATCGTTCAATAGATAAGTAGGGTTCCCGGTCAATATACGATAAACCGTTTTCTCCCGCTGTTTTTACTGAGTGAAGGAGGAATTTATCTTCCCCTTGAGGGTGTATCCTTACCGCATCGAATTTTATAATGCCCCCTTTATGTTTTTTTTAGTTTGTTTTTTTAGTTTAAAAAAGCGGGCAGGGGATTATCAAAAAGTACTACGTCCCCCGCTAAAGTTGTTAGTTGAGAGTTATTAACCTGACAGATTTTTTTCCCCCTGAAATGAAAGTTTCGCCCCCTTTTTCTTATCAGAATAAATGTAATGTTAGACGCTCTTTAGCATGCTTTACGGGAACAAATTTCTGTTTTTTTGAGGTGTCAGCTGGTCAATATAAGAGTCCTCCCCTCATGTTTCAGTGTAACATTATAGATATATCGTTAAGCTTTTAAAAGCTCGATATATTCATTTGGAAAGGGAGAGGGATCCCGTTAGATTAACACGTCTCGAAAAAATTGGGTAAAGGGATTAACGGGCGCACATTTCCCCCCGGTTCAAAAAGAAAGGGTAAAAAAAGATACAGGGGGGCAATGACCCTTTTTCACATTGCAATTTATAAATGCCTTTCCGGTTGGTATAGTTTCCGGGGTTTGAACCCGACCCCCCATGAGAAAACCGTGTTTTTAGAGAGATTTATTTTCATTCCAATGTACCCTCATAATCCAACCTGGTCTTAGAAACAAAACCTTCAATTTGAGCAAGGGGGGGGAAAAATCATTATTCTCATTAACTCCTCCAAGTTTTTAGTGCTAAAATACGATTTTTAAGTTGAAAATACCCCTTTCTCAATTTCTACCTTCGGTAGGGGTCAAACCGCAAATGAACGCAATTTTCCTTTATCGAGTCATTTGCAATTGTTTCTTCTACCGTTTTACTATATACCTCCCCGCGACAAAAAACTGGACAGGGGCCTTGTAAGGCAAATTGTAGTGTTTGAAAGGTTTTTATACTGGGGGTGCCCCCGCCAATAATTTCAATGGAGACCTAACGGTTTTCCCGGTAAAGCTAAAACCCGGGGGAAATCCCCTACCTAAGTCAAATTTTCTGAGTCAAAAGTGTCCGGTTGTTTTTACTATTCCTCTGTCCGGTATCAAAACGCTCGGGTTTAATCAACCCTGGGGTATGTCAAGTATGCTTTTTATACTTGGTTGTGATTCACGTTTTAGAAATTAATTAAAAGTTGCTCATTTTGAGGGTTAAAACACTGGAAATATACACTTTATTTCCCTTTTTTGTCGGTTAATAATGGGGGACGGAGAAAAATACGCGCTCTTTTAGCTGGAGGTTCTCATTTAGCCCCCTTCATTCAGTCTCCCCTCCCAAATAGCGTAAGTGGGGTCGAGCGGCTGTAAACAAACAAACAGGAACAAATATAAAGAGTAAACACAAAAAAAAAAAATTGAAAAACCCTTTCCCCCTAGACCTCAGGCACCTAGCTGCTTTAGCCCCCCGTCTGTTCGAAAAGTTGGGGGTCAAAAGGTTCGATCTCGCCCAGGATGGTTTTTTTAACCAAAAAGGGTTTTTTAGTCTCTTAACCACGCAATTTGTACACTTTCCCCCTAAAAAATATAACCTTATTAAACCCTAAACAGTATTACTATGTAAGTGTTAACCAAAACGGCTATATGGGAAGATTTTTTACGAATGCTTTTTTTTGATATTTTTTTTTGTTTTCAGTAAAAACAGAAAGGTTTTTTAAAAATTTTTTTTTTGTTGTGGAGTTTTCCATCCCCCGCCCCCCTTCCCTTAAAGAAAGGGAAAGAAGAAAAAAAGGTAAAAAAAAAAAAGTGTGTTTAAATCTCCCTCCTTTGTTAAAGGGTGGATTTCATCGTGTTAAATTTCGAAATTTCCCTTTAAAGATTAATTTTTCATGCGAAAATTTACTTAAACTATTCCAAAATTTTAAACCGAAAAAAAAATTTAATGATTATTGACTTTTGGTCTTAAGGAATGATTTTTAAAAACAATTTTTCCTAGGGAATGAGGTTGACCTTGTATGTAGTTAAGATGTAAACTATTCATTCGTTGATTTTGCCAGGACCCAGGGTTGAACCCTGACCCCCGGTTTACCAGGTTTATTATTTAGTGTCATTTAAGGAGCTGTGCCCCCGTTCACCGTAAAAATTTTAAACCTCAAGGACTAAATTTTGATGAAAGGCACAAATAAACTTTAGCAATTGAGTAATTGTTATTACTCCATTTAGTTTAAATTAACCCTAAGAACAAATTGCAAATTAATTTTTTAATTTTTTAGGTCTGTTAGGCTATTGCGTAATTCATTTGAATAAATAACTTATTTTTAGGTCACTTTTAATAAAACTTAACAAAAAGTAATTTAATAAATTTCTCAATTAGTTAATTTAACCTAAGAATCATCGCAAGTTAATTGTTTAATTTTTTTTTGGTTGATTAGGCCTATTCCAAAAATTCACTTGAATAAGTAACTTATATTTTTTGTTCCCTTTTTTAAAAAATAATCTTGAACAATCGAGTAATTGATAATTAGCCCAAATTTTTGTTAATTACCCTAAGAATCATCGCAATTAATTTTTTATTTTTTTAGGTTGATTAGACCTATTCGCGTAATTCGTTGAATAATAACTTTATTTATGTTCCTTTTTAATAAATAATCTTGAACAATCGAGTAATTATATATTAGCCCAATTTTGTTTAATTAACCCTAAAAATCGCAAGTTAATGTTTATTTTTTTTAGGTTGATTAACCCATCGGTAATTCATTTTTTAATAAGTAACTTAATTTAGTGTGCTTTTAATAAATAATTTATGCAACGAGTAAATTTATATATTTCTCCAATTTTTGTTAATTAACCCTAAGAATCATTTCAATTAATTGTTTTAATTTTTGGTCTATTTTTTTAAATTCTTTTTGAAGTAAAAAATTTTTTAAATATTTAACTGAAAACAATTTAACGATTTTTTGTTAGTTTAAAGAGTAAAAAAAATTTTTTTAAAAAATTTATTCAACGATTTTTGTCTTGATTTAAAAAACACTCACACACGCACACGACCCTGATGAAACAATTTATTTAAATTTCAAAGATTTTTGACTTAAATTAAGTTCGTTTCCCTAACCCACACACACTTTCCTTCAAATTAGGATGGCTGTTTTGGTGGCGGTAGAGAGGGACCTTTTTAAAAAAGTAGTAGATCCTTTCGAGATACCCCCTATCTGAACGTCGGTGAGCGCGAAAATCTTCGCGGCACCAAACTTGATATTGGCGCGAGACAGTAAGATACGACGACCGAATCGGTATTTACCCTTTTATTGAAGAAATACGGTTTGCGTGACCTATCTCCAAGTCGGCAATTTACGTGGGGGGGTATCTCATTACTTCCCACCTCCGTCAAAAACAGCCACAAATTTTTGCGCCATGGTTAATAAGTTCCGGTTTAAAGATAGGGGTGCCCCCCCATTTAAGGCTCCAAAACCACGCCTCTCCCCCCCCCCTCCCCAAATTTCCCGGGTCTAGACCCTCAAATGTGAAAACTAAAAAAGTATTATGTTCTAAGCATGTATTGGAAAAAAATTTATGTTCTAATTTCCTCGACTGTTATGGTTTTATACGGCTTTTCAAGAGCAGCGGGGGCACCGCATCACAGGTCAAGCCCCCCACAACACACTTCACCGTGTGGGGACCTTATAAACCCCCCCCATGGGTTTTACGCTACGTCCCCGATGCGAGGTAACCCCCCCACCCATCGCCCCGGGGTGCTCCGAAAAGCTAAGACTTTGAGAGGAGGAGAGAGGGAGAATTTTGTACAAAAAATTGTAGCGAAGAAATATCAAAGAGGGGAGTGTTTCATTTCGGGAAATAACTCTTTATAAAACCGCTTCATTTACACACAACACCAACAACCTTTTATTGTTAGTTAATTTATGTAAAC
Organism: Timema cristinae; assembly: GCA_039000515.1. NCBI lineage: Eukaryota > Metazoa > Arthropoda > Insecta > Phasmatodea > Timematidae > Timema > Timema cristinae. The sequence continues at coordinate 3,619 of JBCFYV010001178.1, read as the reverse complement.
ATTTTTAAAAAAAACTATTCGACGATTTTTGGGTTTAGATAAGTTCAGTTATTAACAACGCACACGACTCTGATGTAAAATTCTTTTAAAATTAAATGATTATTGTTGAAGGGAAAATACTTGCATATTTTTGACCATCGGGTTTGAGGGAGAATATATTTTATCATACCCGAGCTGCCCCCCCGGGAAGTGAACCCGCATTTGCTGAAGGGAGTGGATTTCGAGCCCCTGCGTCGCACACGATGAACCTCCCCTCCGAGAAACCTTTGGAAGTGAACCCCATTTGCGTGGAGGAGGTAGACCGGGGTGTGAGAAAGAACCCCGCATTTGCGTGGAGGTAGACGGACCGTGGGCTGTGGGGGAAACCTGAACCGCATTTGCGTCCCCCTCGCTCATCTCAGCGGGGAAAAATTGAACCCCATTTGCGTGAAGGGTAGAGGGGATCCGCCAGGCTATGGAAAACCTGAACCGCATTTGCTGGAGGTGAGGGGACCGCCGGGCCCCGGGAGACGACCTGAACCCGCATTTGCGTGGAAGGGGTGGATACTTCAAACCCGAGAAAAAAAACTCGAGGGTCGTGGGAAGAGAGAACCCCAAACCCTGAACATCACCTCTGTGAGAGGAGAGAGGGGAGAACCAAGTTGTGTCCTAGTATCCCGCATCAAAAAAATATTAAAAGTCTCCCCCCCTTCAGCACCAGGTGTTTAAACCCCAACCCCCTCCCCCCATCCCGGGGAGAACGAACACTCACCCATTTGCAAATGAGGTATAAGAAAAAAAAAAAAAAGTTTTTGTCCTCGAAAGCTGCACCAAAAAAAAAATCGCCCCCCCCCACCCCTCACCCAGGTGCTACTCCACACTCCATCAAAATATCTATCCCCCCCCCCCCCACCCCCAACCCCCCCCGTATTTTGTAAATGAGCAAGAAAAAACACAAAGTAACCTACTTAGGTAAAAAAATTGTGTTGTTTTTTTTCCGAAATTAAACAAACATTTAATGTTTAGGAAAGTATTATTTTAACTTGCAAATTTTGAAAATTTTAATTTGAATTTTTTAATTTTGAAGAAAAATTTTGAAATAAATTTTTTTTAATAAGATTCTCCTCTTGTAAATTTTTTTCAAATATTTCAATTCTAAAAAATATCCCCAAAACCCCTGAAAATCTTCCCGACAAGATGTTGTTTTATTTTTTTCGAAAACTCGTTCAAGCGAAAAATCCAGCTTTCCCCAAACCTAAAATTTTAAAAATTTTTCTTTTAGTTTAATTTCCATAACTTAAAAATTTTGGGGAAAAATCCTTTAAAATCGCTTTTGAGATTTACTATCACTGTAAAAAAGTAAGGAATATGTATTTCACTTAAGTTGGACTGATTTTCGAAAATTGGTCAAAAGTTAAGAAATTTTAGTTTGTCTGATTTCAATTTTAATTTTTTGTTTTCGCTAAGGAATATTTAAATTTAAAAAAGGGTTGCAAAAATTTGTTAAATTTTTTTAGAAGAGAGTAAACCCTTAAAACAGTCGGCCCAAAAACATTTTTAAATTTGTTTTGTAAATTAAATGATTGTAATGGGAAATTTGGTGGGGTCTATAGGTGTTTTTTTTTTTGATCTTATTTTTTTTTTTGGAAAATAATGTTCGTAATTTATAATGTGAGGTTGATTAACTTAAATTTGAATCAAGATACTTTCCCAAAAAAAGTCCTCCAACTTCATTATAATACTGAATCCGTTTGTATTTTTTTATCCTGATTTGAACCGCCTAACTGCCAACTTTCCAGGGTTACTTTTAATGATGTATGATGACCAATATTAAAAATTGAGACTTCCAGGAAAGTACCCTTTAAGTTAACCCTTTCCAACTTCATTGTAAAATTTTCTTATAATAAAAAAGGGAACCCGTGTAAATTCCCACAGAATTAATTTTTTTTTTAAAAAGGATACCTTGAAAAGATGGCAGAATATTTGGGTGATTATTTTCCTTTATTTACTTTTTATTCTTTTATTTTATTAGGTCCTAAAATTTTGGGGGTAATATTTTATTAGAATACGTGTAATTTGGGTTTACTTCTTTTTAAAATCTTGCTTTATTATCAAATTATTTAATTTTAAAACAAAGTATATTCGTTGCCCGGAAACATGATTATTTCATATATTAATAATGGTTTCAAATAAATATTTTGTTTGTTTTTTTTATCATTCAAATATTTATTTTTTTATAGTATGGTAAAATTTTTTAAATAACTGTGTTTGTGTGTTCCCGAAATTTTAAAATTAAATGATCCCATTTAAAAACTCATTTTGTGTGTCTCTTTAACCCAAAATTGAAAAGTATCCAAACCTATTACAAAGGGAACCCCTTCTTCTAAAAAAATATTTAACAATTTAAAAAAAAAATTTAGCCTTTTTAAAAAACAAATCAAAATTAATTATTCTTCTGACTCAAATGTTCTATTTTTTTAAGCTCTAAAAAATTTTTAAAACAGAAAAAATATGTATTACATAGACCAATTTCAAGACCCTTCAAAGTTTATTTGTATGTATTGTGATATAAAAAAATTTTATAGCAAAATTTTTATGGGAACAACAGCTTGAGAGATCAGTTTAAACTAAAGTTTAATTAACGTAAAATTTTTGTATTTGTATAGTTTTCCCAGTATTATTGTTTGGGGCGTTGAAAATTTATACCTCAAAGGGCACAGAGGGAAAGGGGGGTTATTATTTTTTATCTTCAGAGTACGAAATTTAGAAAATACAAATCATTAATAAAAAATTTTTTTCATAATCATAAATAAAAACATTTTAATGATACTATTTTGCCCCGAATTACGATGAAAAATTTTTCGTTTTATATGCTTTAAAAACTAAAAAGGGGGTTTTTGACGTTTTGTATGCCTTGGGCCCAGGGGCTGAGCCATTTTTACGAGAGTTTAGACCTGGAGTGGGGGTTAAAGGTAAAAAAAGGGTGTTTTGGAAAGATCTATTCAACTCTAAAGTAAGGGTTTTAAAAGTATTTTTGGGAAACAGATATAAGGGTTTGATTAAAATTTGTATCCAAAACTTTTAATGATACAAAAAAAATGAGCACAAATTTCAGAAACTCCCCTAAAATGGAAAAGACCAACGGGCATAATTCCCTTTTAACAATGCATAGCAAATTTCCTTTGAGCGTCACTGTGTGTTTTTGTATCTTATTTTAAACGCTCCTCTTTAATATGTAAATTTCCACAAAAAACAAACAGGTGCCGGATGATGTCTGTAAAGTCGCCAAAGTCTTAAAGATTTCATCGAATTGATTTTGTTTACAAATTTAAGTAGTCTAGCGATTTTTTTTCCCCCTTATAATTGAGCTATAGGGGCTTTTTTGCGAGAAATTAAAATAAAAACGAATAAATACAAAACCATTTTAAAAAATCAGGTATATTTTTTTTCTAATTTTTAAACTTGTCATCATCATCATCATCATCACATCAACAAAACCATTTCCCCGCCCGGACCGGGTCAGTTTTGAAAAAAATCCTTTCCACTAATTTCCTTCTTACTTCCTTTTTATTTCCCCTTTTCTCATTTGAACACGTTCGTTATCTGTCCTCTTCTCTCTTTCTTTGGGCCTTCCTTGCGG
>JBCFYV010001177.1:0-48884 GCA_039000515.1 Timema cristinae | reverse complement strand
CGCTGAAACTTTGAACACAATTTAATGGCATTAGCATGTTTCCGGATGTAAGTGTATGGGGATATTGTATTACTTTGGTTTTTAAAACAAGCTATATGTGAAGTCTGGGCGTTGAGTTTCTGAACACTCTGTATATGGTGAATACATAAATTCAAATTACTACATACATACATACATACATACATACATACATACTACATACATACGATCATATATACATAATACATTTCAATACATAAATACATACATACATACATACTAACATACATATACATACATACGTACATAGATACATACACACATACATACATACATACATACTACTTACATACATACTACATACGATACATACATACATACATACTACATACATACATAGCATACATACTACATACATACATACATACATACATACATACATACATACAGTACATACATACATACATACATACATCATACATACATACACTCAACATACATACATAGCCTACATACATACATAGCCATACATAGCCTACATACATACATAGATACATACATACATACATACATACATAATACATCACACATACATACATACAACATACATACATACTACATACGTACATACAACATACATACATACATACATACATACATACATACATACATACATACATACTACATACATATACATACAATACATACATAGCCTACATACATACATACATACAATAGCCATACATCAGCCTACATACATACATAGCCCATACATAGTCTACACACATACATACATACATACATACTACATACATACGTACATACAATACATAGCCTACATAGCCTACATACAACAGCTACATACAATACATACATACATACATACATACATACATACATACATACACATACATACATAGCCTACATACATACACATATATTCACCACGCCTGAATACCTACCCAGGCTATTCAGATTTAATTACTCTAACATGGTGAGAATAAGTAAGGAAGAATGTAGATGAAATGTACCAACGTTTAGGAGAGTGGGGACCGATTCAGTAAAATACCCTTTCTCACGAGTATTCAACCCGTGCTCTTGCAATCACCACTAAACAGGACCAAATGAGTTTGACGATTAATGGCACCTTCCCAAAGATGTGGGTGTACTTAATATGAAAGCAGGTTTTGAATAAAATCTGCTTAGCCAGGAGTTAAACCCTGCTTCCACTTTTCTACTATTGAGTGAAACATCACTCAATTTATCTATTTCAAGATTAAACATCTATGAAGGTAAAAAACTACGGATATAGAGTGGACTGATGAAATCTTCCGTAGCCTTGAAAGTATGTTATAATATGAATAACTCAAAGTAACCGGCATTAACGTGATAATAGGATGAGGAAAGAACCATGAATAATTAATATAGGGGAAAATATTTCCCAAAGATTCGAGCCTAAACCTCTTCTACACCGGTAATCTAGTTTATTGTGAGACTGACTCTTTTCTCAAATTATTACTTATACTCCGGAATCTGATTGGTATCGAAAGAAACAATCATTCGGTTATAATTTTTGTATTTGTCTTGGTTATGACACCACATTCTGAGAGTCTACTTAAAAAATTACTGTTACTTAAAAATCTTCCATACACTTACTGTTACTAGGGCCCTTTATTATAGTATTGTGATCACCGACCATATTATTTATTATGTTTTGTGATATAATATGCAGAATAGGAATACATCCACTATGATGAAAAAGTTGTATTTGTTTCTATAGTAGTTCAAAAATTTTTAAGCATGAAAGATAACACATAATTAACTGTCATACATAAAATCATTGAGAATATTATACCAGGATAAGATTCACTACTTATCATTTCGATACCGATAGCTACTTTTATTTCTATAAGAGTCCGGTATCGATATTTTCTTTCGATACAAGTCCGATATTGATACTTTTATTCCGATAATAAAAATTAATAAAGAGTCACTACTTTTCTCTCGAGAGCACATCCCTAGGTGTGAGTTGACCACCTGTTATGTGAGCGTAGCGGTGACCACGAGGTGGTCAGAGGGTTATCCAGGGTCTGGGGGTTAAAGGGGGAGGGGGACATTCCAGAGTGGGTGGAGTCCCTAGGCAGGTCACACCAAGGTCAGCTCACGGGGCGCCACATCAGCTCCTCTCTCTAACAGACGGGTTGAGGGTGAAAGGGAGGAATATATCACTTATGGTCCAGGTTTGGAGAGAGCCTGGTGAGGTAAGTCATTATGACCGAATTTGTGACACGGGGTGGTGGGAGCTTATTTGCGTAAGGAGGGGGGGGGGGCAAAAATAGGGCTTTGAGAGGCTTGGCCCTCAAACATAAGAGGGGCCTGGTGACCCCCTCTAATTGGATGTCCGTGTAAGTTATTTTGTGTGTTCTCCCAGTAATTTTAAAAATTTGATGCCTTTAGAATATATTTTTTTAGATGATCCTCTTCTGTAAATTTTAATAAAACTAGATACCTCTAGAATATATTTGAAATGGTCTTTTAAAATTGAATTCTTCTAGAATCTATTTTGAGTTTTTTTGCAAGGCCATCTTTCAGCTTCATATTCGAGAATATCAGAGGCTCTGTTGTTTGAATTCATAAATTGTTATGGAAATAATTTAAATATATTAGTATATATTGTACTAAAATTAATTTCTTATACTAAAAAAACCAAAGGTATATTCATTTTTAAACAACATTATGGTCAAATATTTAAAAAAAATATAGTATGTGTTTTACTGAGAATAATGGCATTCACCTTCATAGACACTTTCTCAAACTTTGGTGAGTAACTTTTCAGTCCATTTGATTACATTTATATAAAAAAAAAAATCATCTGTAAGCCTACGTCTCTCTATATTTTTATTTTCATCGCCTTCAGCTGAAAAATGATAACTCGCACTGGTTGGTAGAAAAGAAACAGGCAATGCTTCAATCGGAGGGCGGCACGAACCAGAAACGTATGTCCTGAACCAGTGGCAGCACTCTTCAACAATAAGCAACTTGGTTAAGTGGAGAGTTATAGAAAATGTCACCGTGAGCTACCGGCAGTTCGCAATCGATCGTTTGGCGACCTCTGCCCTAACCCATTACTGTGGATTCACACGTTCGCCCAAAAACTAGCTCAAAACAGAAACGTGGTCATGTGACGCGCTCTAATCCCGTCACAAGATTTCAGCTTAATCGGCGCGAGCTGTTCTGCTGAAGTTCAACTATTCTATACTTTGTCCGCTCTGCTCAAGATGTTAGGCTCAGGAGAACCAATCAAAACCTCAGAACCAACCATCTCAAACCAGTGCGCATGCGCTCTACAGCCAAAAGCTCGCAGACAGCTTCGTTGGTTGTTGCAAGGAGATTTGGAATCCAGTTAATGTAAAGCGTGTGCCACGACACAGAGTTATAATTTGTAAACAACCATCGGGAGAATGATCTAAAATATATGTCTACATGCTAGAAAAATACCCGTTGATAGTCAGGTGTTTTACGTTAGCGTTGCAATGCATCGTGGGTCAACTTAAAGTTTGTTTAAATTGCTACATCTCTGAGGCAGATTTTGCTCTCTATTTTCGGTCAACGTATGAATCAAGCTTTAGTGTAAGTTGTAGCTCATCTACAGTAGGAGTGTAGATAAGTGACAGCTAGCAGTAAGATCTTTATTGCAAATATAGGTTGAATGTATTATTATAATGGGGACATGGAGGCCTAGGGGTAAGATTTCAGACTTCTGTGTTAGATGTCCGGGGTTCTAATTCCGGTCCAAGCACAGATTTCTCTGATTAATAACCTTCCTTTACCTCTGGCAAAGTGTGTGCTTTCACGCCTAGTGAATGTGTGGAATGCCAGAATCCCACCGTGGTTCGGAGCCCACGTTAAACTGTAGTTCCCCTCTGCAATCCACCAACATCATTCTCACACCTTCATCCTATTATCTGGGGATAGTGTAATTCGCTTTAATGGTGTCCCCACCTCAGAAATGAATCCCTCCATAAACCAGGAGGGCAGAAGTAAAGATAAGGTAAACTGTGCCAGATTTAGAGCAATAGTCCCTGCCCCCCCCCCCCCCCAGTATTACTATAATTATTTATAACTTTTTATTAATAAATGATTTAAGAATAAGTTGACTTGAGTCACTTTCAGGCAATGTTTGCAATACAGAACCTTCTGCTAGCTGTCACTCACCTACACTCCCACGGTATATAACATGTGTGTGTGTGTGTGTGTGTGTGTGTGTGTTTGTGTGTGTGGATAGCTGGCACGAGTAATAAGACCAAACTTCTCCGCTCTAAATTATGTCTCAAACACTGTACGGGCGATGCAACACCCCGCCCGGCGTGTTTTCATTCAAGAGGACAGGGCCAGTTTTATTGTTGAGAACAACTTAGCGACATAACTGTCTAATATCACGGTCGTCACGTGGTTTTACGGCCATAGTGAGTCTGAACAAGTTAAAGATACAATATATACGATACAAGAGCGTCTCCCCTCGTCTCGTCTTTCCCCCTGCCCGAGATGTATTGTGGGCCCCGTGTAATATATCCGGGACTTTTGGGGACAACGCATGAGGCCCCAATGAACAAACTGTGACATGGTGTTGTAGAAGAATGGGTAAAGATGTAGGTGGACAGTTTAGAAGCACAAGGTTACTTCCAACATCCACTCTTGCAAGCCACAGATGACGGGGAGGTCAGAGATCGAATCCCAGTCGGAATATGCTAAGGGGATGCAATAAAAAAACTCCCAATTGCTTAAAATCCATCTTAGCTTTAGAAAATATCAAGCACATTTTTTTAACTATTATGTTTAATATAATTTGTTGTTTTTGTAACCTTGTTTTGCTTTTTAATTATGTCATTACGTTTATAGCCTATATTCCATTCACGATAGGTTTTTTACCTGGATGACAGTTCTAAAATCATATGTTTAGGTTTCGGTTGCCAGCACTTGTAAAAGATCATAGTTTTGTTATAAATGTAAAGCTATTTAATTACCTGTTAAATATTACATTAAAAATAACGTAAACTTAAGTTTTCTCATACTATTTCATTTTTTTAAATAATGTCTTTTTATCCAACTCGAAAATATTGTAAAAATAATTAAAAGTACTTATTTTTGTTTTGGAACGTTACTGATTTTGTGTAATATAGTGCCACACATAATATATTTTTTTCAGGCATCGTACTAACTTGGAAAAGAGAAAATTGTTGTAATTTTTTTACATATAATAAAATGATTTTATGATCATTTTATCGTATTTTGAAATATTGAACTGAATAAAATATTTTCATCAACTGCGTGTCTGCATAAATTGTAAAAAACTTGTTTACCGTTATGTTCAATCATATGGTTTAGATTCGTCAGCCCGCCATTTTGAAGCTATGTTCGTTAGAAGTTTTTGTGAAAGTGGTGTTAATATTCTTTAAGGGGAATAAAATTATAAATAAACTTTTTCAAATACATATATAAATAATTTTGGCCTAAATTATTGTGGTTAACTATCACATTAATATAAAGACCATCTGTTTTCATTACAGTGATCCAAAGTGATAGATGTCAGCTGTTGAAAGTAGTGATATATTTGGGATTACTTCTAGTAACATTTCTAGCTGTCATCCAGGTAAACTTAGCTCATGAATGCCTTATATTCCTGCATTATATAAAAGTGTGAAACAAATCGTCTAATTGCTTATACATTAGAACAGTGATGAACAAATATAATGGAATGAGAACACGGTTTGGGTGGTACGTTGACATGGAAAAAAAACCTTTCATAGTGTAGTATTATTTATTGAAATCAATAATATTTCGACAGCCATCTCATTCCACCTCACAATAAACTTTGGTGAAGCTATTGAAGACACCAAGTTTAAGTTCACAATATGAACCGAATGAAAATACCTTGGCTAGAAGAATACAAAAAACATGTTTCTAACTAGTTTTTAAAAAAATTATGTAAGATTTTTATTTAGCATTTATATCAATTGTTTTCTTTTTTTCCCTTTAATACCTTACTTTCAATATTTTTACCTTAAGTTAATGAACTTAATTGTTTAAGACACTCACTTTGACAATTAATAAATTTTCCTTCTTTAATATTCAAACATTTTAAAATAATTATATTTTAAAAAAACATGAAAACCCCAGGTCCCCGGGATAAAAGAATAGGGGATTCCCCGCTGAGGGGGGCCCCCGCCCCATTTTTTTTTATGTGATAAATTAAATTAACCATTCGTCTGTTATTTGATGCGCTGTAGTCCAGGGGGGCAGCTGAATTTTTTGTCATAATCCGTCTTTTAAAAAAGAGAGAGGGGGGGGGGGGGGGGGGGAGAATGATTTTTAGATAATTTTAATTCATCTGGGTTATATGCTTTAAAAACTCATTTCGGATTGATACCCTTTTTGAACGATTATAAAATGAATACAAATTTCAACTTTTTCCCAAAATTTTGAATTTTTAGATTATATTTATAGATATTTGGGCAACCTTTATAAAAAGAGCTGTTCAATTTAGAATTAAAATTTTCACAATTTTTTGGTGTTCGATTTGTACTGGGGGGAATTAAACCCCTATCTGGGGGGAAATGCGCTTCCGGGGATATTATTTTAAAAAATTGTCTCGGTGTAAGTATCTCTTTTCAGAGTGAGTCAAAAATGAAAAAATTTTTCAAATTTTTAACCTACCCAAAAACTGAGCAAAAATAATTGTAATGACTCATTTACCCCATAAAAGTTGTAATTTTAAGCTTATGTTCTTTTTACGTTAGGGGGTTAGGGATTGGGAAAAGGTTGTTTGGGAGGATTTATACTTGAAATTAAACAGGGAACGGGAGTTGGAAAACATTAATTTGGGAAAAAAAACACCTTTCAGTAATTTCAGCAGGGATCAACCAGGGATCCCATCATCCTCAGTTGTCGGTTTGTGAGAGCAGGGGCCTTGGGCCTTGCGAACCAAACCGAAGTGGGAAATTTTAAAGGTGGAAATTAATTTGGTTATAAAATACAGCTTTTTTGTCTTTTTGAACGCACCAGTCCACCACAGCTTGTTTTAAGCTAATTTTGGAAAAAAGAACCAGAGCAAAAGGGCAGTTTTCCTGGATAGTGGGGGGTTAGGTGCATTCCCGCAGAAAAACCCCAAAATTTTCTGGGGCCCCAATTTTCCTTTTTTTTCCTTTTTAGTCACTTTCCAACTATATTTGATTTATTTGGGAAAATTTTTGGGAGTTTAGCTAAATTTAACCCAGCGTTTTTGGGGTTGGCTTTCCCTTTGTTTTAATTTAAATTAAAGAGGACTGGGGACTCGGTTCGACCCGGGGGAAAGGGGTGATTGTTCTGAAAAATTTTGGTTGGCCCCATTTTTTTTCACAAACCCCTCCCTTCCTGGGGGTTTAAAGGGCATTAATTTACTCCCTTTCATTTAATGATTCCCATTTTCCCTTTACACTAATAGGGGGGGGGGGGGGGGGTTAGGTTTGGGAAAGGGGAAGAAGTGTTTGAGGGGGGGGCCCGAATTTTAACTTGCGGGGGGGAGACATTTGGGGAAACCCATTTTGGAAAATTAAATGTCAGTACAGTTTTTTTAAAAATTTTTAGCTCCATCTCTCTTTTTTCGCATCGAAAAATCAGACAAAAAGCTTCCCCTTTCCCCTTTGTGCCATAAAATTAATTTTTTAACACTTTTAAAAAATTTTTTGGGTTAACGTTTCAAGAAAAAAAAAACCATTGTTTCTTTTAATTTAGTGTTTATTGTTTTTTCCCTTCGTTTTGTTTGATAAAGTAAAAAGGTCTTCTTGAGAAAATTTTAAAAACATTTTGGGTCACACGGGCTAGATTTTCAGGTTTTTATATTTTCTGGTTTCCCCGAAAACCAAGGACCCACGGGGTTTTAAAAATTAAACCCTGTTATGAAAATTTTTGGTTGTTTTCTTCCACTTTTCCTTTTCCTTTATATGGGTACGTTTTTTTCTCAACTTTGGGTTAATTTCCTTCCATTTGGGTTTTATAAATAAAATTAGGGAAAATCCTCTTCGATATTTTGGATTTCTAAGTCGTCACTTTCACAATGGTAGGTATTTTTTGTGACTGAGATACCAGGGATTAAATCCCAGTGGGGGTTCACAAAGGGTTTTTCTTTATATTATTTCCCACTTTCCCTCCTTTTAAAAATGGGGGATAATTTTACGCTTAAAATTTTAACCTATCAAATTTTACCAAATTAAGGGGAAATATGCGGGGAAACCCGGGGATTAAAAAAAATGAAAGTATTTGTTTAAAGGGCCATTTTTTTAAACCCACCTACTCTTTTAAACACACGATTTTAAATAAATTTTTTACATAAGGGAAAACACTGACCCTTTAAGTACAAGTTACCAGTTTTTTGGCACCTGTTATCTATAAAATTGGATAATAAAATAACTGGTGTATACACAAATAAATAAAATTTTTTTCCCCCAACCCAGAATCAAAACAGGCTCTCTAAATTTTTTGGGTTTTCCCCCAAACCCCAAAAACCCTTTCCCATGTTTTGTAAAGGGTAGGTATAAAAATTTTAAATGTATTTTTTACGTATACTTTTTATTTTACATTCTTTAAACTTTTTCCCTTTCCTGGGGCTTGGGTCAGTTTTTTATTCAAGAAACATTTTTTAATATAGGCTGGGCCTTAAAAATTTCCATTTCCCTTTTAAAAATTTAATTAAAGTTAGGACAGGTACAACCTCAACCCCCGGGCCGTTTTTTTTTATAAATTGAAAGGATGAACCCCACATTTCCCCAATTTGTACATGTTTGGGGCCCTTTTTTGGGAAAATAAACCGGGGAACCCTTTTATTTCAGTATACAGACCCCGCTCCCGACTGAGTAAGGATGCTTTAAAACCATTAATGAAGTTTTCATATATATTTTTTAATAAAACCCCATTCCCCCCCTTCATATCAATTTCCCATTTATCTTTTTTTCCCACATTCCCCACTGGGAAGAATGTCATTATTTCTCGTGCTTTTTCTACACTATTTTGTTCCCCTGATGAGTAACTTACCATGGGGCTCTAAAAAAAAGGGAAAAATACTTGATTTATCAATACTTTTTTTTTACTGGAAACAAAAATTTGGAGGGAGAACAAATTTTTAAAAATTGACTATTTGGTGTTTTTTATGTTTTTTCCCCCCTTTTAAAAAAAAGTTTAACAAAAAATTTTTGAATGTCAGAGAAACCTAGATGGTGAAACCTGTTCCCCATGGGGAGTCTTTTAAAGTAACTTTGTTCTTTTATAGCTTTTAAAAGTTAGTCAGGGGAAAAAAAAACCAAATTTATTTATTTTTTTATGAATTTTGATCTAAGCGGAAAAAAAAAAAAAAAAAATTCCAGAAAAGCGGGAAAACAAAAAATTTGGTGTTTAAGGTGGGAGGGGATTCCCAAATAAAAAAACAAAAAAAAAATTTTAAAAAAAAGTACTTTTCCCAAAAAAAGGTGGAGGGGTTTAAAATTAGAAAAAAATTTTTTTATAAAAAGGGTTAAAAAATTGGCCGGAAGGTAAGGGGCCTTTTAAAATTAATAATAAAAACCCGGGGAAAACCCTTAAATATTAATTGGAATAGAAAATTTAAAAGGGGTTATTAAAGGGGGAAAATTAAAGAAAAAATTGGGCTCCCAAAATGTCTTTAAAAAAATTAAAAATTTGGGCCCAAGGGCGGGGTGGAGGACAGCCCCAAAAAAAAGGAATAAGTCTTGAAATTTGATTTTCTTTGGGGGGTCTTAAAAAATTTTTAAAAAATTCCCTATGTTTTCTTTAGAGCCGGGAGTATTAGAAATTTGGGAAATTTTCCCTGGCAGGAAGGAAACGGATTTAAATTATACCAAAGAAATAGAAAAAAAAAATTAAGGTTTCCAAAATTTGAGGGCCGGGAAATGGGGGAAGGGAAGTTTTAAAAAAGCATTTTTTTAGATGATTTTTAAAAAATTTTAAAATTTTGGGGGACAGGAAAAAGGCCCTCTCCAAAAATCTTTGAAATTTTTAAAACATTAGAAAAAAAACCCATTAATGGGATACATGAAGATGGGGGGTGGGTATAATCCAAAAATAGCTAGGAAGTGGGAAGGGAAAATCCTTTAAATGTATAAATACTATTAAAAAGGGCGGAGATGGGAAAAAAAAACCTACGCACCATAAAAATTATTTAAACTAGTTTTCTTTATTCCCCGTTGGGAAACCCTTAGTACGAAAGTGGGGGTTTGAGGGCCCAAGTTTTTTTTTTTTTTTTTTGGTAATGTTTAAATTTTTATTTCTCCCTCTTTGTCAAAAAGGGGGGGGAAAAGGAATATTTCTCTTTGAAAAAGAGAGATTGTAAAAATTTTGGGGGGGGGGGCCCGGGGGGGGGGAAGTTGTAAGAAAACTGAAAGGGGTTTTTAAAGGGTATAAAATAAACCGTAATCGATTTTGGGGGTTTTTTTTTACTTTTTAATTCTTTAACATTGCATTAAAACCCAAACGAAGCTTATTTTTTTAAAGGTTTTTTTGTTTTTTGAGGAAAAAAAATTTTTTAAATAGTTTTTTAAAAATGAAAATTTTTACTTTCTTTATTTTTCAAATACAAAAAATTTTATTTAATTAATATAATTTTCACAATTATTTTTAATAAAAAAACCTTTTTTTATTTTTGGGTAAATTTTTTTTGAGTTCACAATATTGCCTGCCATGGTAAAACAAAGCAGGGGTTCTAAATTCAGGGTGGGATTTATCAAAACCGGGGCCCACTTGTTGCAAAACTCTTAAAAAATTGTATTTTCTGCACCTACAAAATTTACCCCTTTTCCCCTTTCTTCCTCTCTCTCTTTAAACACACCCCCCAACACACACAAAATTTGGTTTAATTTTTGTTGAATATAAAAATTGATTTTTAAAACACTTAAACTACTTCAAATTGTTTTTTTTTTATCATTTTTTTAATGGGGGGGTTGTGGGGATTTTTTTTTAATTTTTTAATTTTTTTAATGTTTTTGAGTGATTTTTCAAACCCCAAAAACATCGGGAAAAATTTGATTTTTATGAAATTTTTTTAAAAATCCCATAGTACCCAAAACCCTTTTAAATGATTTTACATCGGGGGCACGGGATTAAACGTCAGATTATTTGATCTAGTTAGGGGTATGGGGGAAAAGGGGGGGATAAATTTAATTTGGATGTACAGAAGGGGGAAATTTTTCCTATTTATGGTTCCCTTTTCCCCGTTTCTAAAAGGGCGTTACATTTTCCAATTATATTTTTCCTCACCCCTTAAATTACTGGCTTTTATTAAAATATGCTTAGTCGGTTTTTGATAGAAAGAGCCCAAAAAAACAAAATTCCCTTTTTTTAAAATTTTTTAAAGAAAAAAAGGGTTTAAATATTTTTTTGGCCTTCAACACGCCCCCGGGGTTTTTTGAATTAAAAACCTTCCTAGGGGGTTGAGTTTTTTTTCCTGAAAAAAAAATTTAATTTTCTGGGTTTACAGATTTTTCCAAAACCTTTTAAAAAAGGGATTTCCTATAATTGTTTCCAAATTTCAGCTTTCTATGTTTTGGAAAAAATGGGGGGAAAATTTTCTGTACATCAATATTCCCAAACCCAAAACCCCCAACTTTTCCCTTTAAATAATTTTTGGGTGGCGTTTTGGGGGGTTTTAATTTTTGTTGTTGGGCTAGCTTGTAAAATATATTTGAAAAAAAACAATTTTTTTTTTTTTGGGAATTTGGGTCTTCAATTTTTTTTTCATGAAAATATTTTTTTTTCTTGAAAAAAGGGGTTAGGTAGTAAAATTTGCTTTGTATTTTCCCACGAAAAACTTTTTAAAACAAAAAATTTTTGGGAAAATATTTAAATTGTTTTACTTTTTAGGTTCATGCATCTCACTTTCATTTTTAAATTATGTTTTTTTTTTTAAAGACTAAACTAATAAATTCAAAAAGTCATTATTGGGAAAAAAAATGTTTTAAAAAATAAAGGGTTTTTTTAAAATTTTACTTCGAACATAAAAATTTTTTTTGGTTTGGGGGGGGAAAGATCGCTAAATTTTGCCCCCCCAAACATTTTTAATATTAATTATTTGTTTTTATTTAAAAGGCAAAACCCCCTTCCCCCCACCACTTTTATGTATTTTTTTCCTTTCAAACCCTTATTATGGGGCCAATTTTGGTGAAAAAATTTTTTTTAATTTTTACATTATACCAAAAAAAAAAATTAAAATTGGGAAATTGAACTCCCACTTGACCTTCTTTCTCAAAAAACCCCCCCCCAAAACCCTTTTGGTTTGAGACTAAAACCAAAAAAAAGTCCCAAATGGTGGTATTATTAAATATTTTTTTTGGGAAGGGGTTTTTGGGGGGAAAGGGCCAATTTTGTGTGATTTTATAGGCTTAACAAAAACCTTTCAGGTTTTTTGGTTTGTGCTGATTTTAGAGCACCTTTTTGGAGGAATTAAATACCCAATTTAAGAACAAATTAATAAAAAAAATTTTAAAGGGCGATAAACTTAAATATTTTGGCATGTTTGAGGGGACATTTAAAAAAAAAAATAGAAACCAATTTAAAATTTTATAACAAATTTGTTTTTTTGATTTAAGTCCCAAATTTTAAATAAATCGAAAATTTTTAAGAATAATATTTTTTTAAAAATTTTAAAAGGGGGTTTTTAAAAGGTTTACATAGAGAATTTAAAAAAAATGGGGGCCTTTTTAAAGAGAAAGTAAAGATTTTTTAATGGGGATTTTAGTTTATCACTGTTGGTCTATCTCATCTATTCAAGTGAGGCCCCTACAAAAATTTTGTAAAATTGAAAAGATAGAAAAATTTTTAAGCATTTTCCCAAATCAAAATGTTACATTAATAAAAGGGAAAAAAAAATTTTAAAAAAAATACCTTTTGGTAAAATTTAAAAAATTTTTTAACTATATTTTTTTTGTAGTTAAAATTTTTTTAAAAGGTTTACACTTTATTAAAAGTTTTTAATTTTTTTAAAAATTCCCTGGTTGGTCCCACCCCAAAAAGTTTAGTGTCCCTTAAAACCCCTTTTTTTTGATATCATGAAATTCAAATCTTTTAATTTTTTTTTCATTTTTTTGGGGGAAATTTTAAACTTTTCCCCTTCTAATTTAAACTTATAAAAATTTAAAATTTAAAAACAAATAAAACACCCACCCCCCGGCCCGTTAATTCCCCTTTTTAAAAGGGAAAAACCGAACAGTTCCCAATTTATAATTTTTTTGGGCCATGCCGGGAATCGAAAACGGGACCTTTATCTCAGTATGAAAACACGTTTCCCCAAATGATTAAAGTTCGCCCGTGTATTGAAATCAAACTTTTTATTTAACGGTTTATGTGTTGTTAAAAAAACATTTTTTGTTACTTTTAAAAAAATGTTTCATTTCCCCTGTACAAAAATTAAAAATGGTACCTTGGTTTTTAACGCTGTAACCCTACTGGTTCTTAAGTCATCACACTTAAATTTAAAAATTTGGGTTTTGGGGTAAAGCGGAGGTCGGGGGTTTGAATTGGGTTGGGGGGATTGGGGGAAACAAATTTTCCCAAAATGATTTCCCTCTCTTTTTTCCACTCAAATTCGTGTACTTTTCCCTTTTTTTAAAATTCCCCTTTCTTTTTTTTTCTCTATTATTGTAAGATTTCGGATAGCTCGGCCCTTCATTTAAGTTGCGGTTTTCAAAAAAAATTATAAACTTTGTAATTGATCTCAATTTTTTTGGGGAAATTTTAAATTATAACTTAAACCCTTTTTAAAACATCCCCCAAATTAAATAAAAAAACTGGGAAACGTTTTTTCTTAAACCAATTTAACCCAAAGTTTGACCCTTCCCAAAAATTTATAAGCACTTTTAAACCCAGAAACTGAAGTTCGGATCGAACCCCGGAAAAGATTTAAAAATTTTCCTTTTGGGTGTAAATTTAAATTTGGGAAGGGTTATTGTGTCTGTTTTAATATTAAGTTGCTTTTTAATTTTCACTGCCCCGTTTTCTGATAAGGGCCAAAAAATTTATAAAAAATAAAAAATTTAAAAATTTTTAGTTTTAAAATTTTAACTTAATCGCGCGAAAAAAACTTTAACTTTTTTTTTTTTTTTTATTTCTAATCTAAAGATGAATCAAATAATGTTTAAAAAGTTTATTTTTAGTTTTGTGCCCAACCGGTGACGCATCGAAATTTATTTTTGGTGGGGAAATAAAAATTCAAAGCCATACCCCAAAATTTAAAGTTTGGGGGAAAAAGGGGGGGTTTGGGCGTCACCATCACTTTTTTAACCACGGGAAAGATGAATTATTTTAAAATTTACTATTTAGTTTATATTAATAAAAATTTTAAAAGGGATTTTTAAATTTTAAGTAGTTTCTGTTAATGATTTTTTTTTAGTTTTTTGTTTTGGGAAATTTTAATAAAAAGAACTAAAAATCGGTTAAATTTATCACTGTTTTTTGATTTATGTTAAAGGAGGAGGAAGATGTATAGTTTTAAAAAGTGGTGTTTTTTTTGAATTGTAAAAACCATTTTAATAAAATTGCTCTTTTTTTAAAATAGCAATTAAAAGGCTTCCAGATGTGTATAGGTTTTCCCAAAAAATTTTTCCCAGGTTTAAAAAGTTTGTGGGAATTTTGTTATTTTTTTTAGTTTAATTAGTTTGAATTTTTTTTTTCCCCCCCCTTGTTTTTTTTTAAAACTTTAAAGTACTTTTTAAAAAGGGACCGTTAAATTTTCCCAGGGAATTTTTAAATGAAAAAAAAAATTTAATATTTAAAAAGGTTTGAAAAAATTTTTTTAAACAAAAAAAATTTTTTGGGGGCCACCAACCTTTTAAAAATTAAAAATATTTATTAATTTAAACCCTTTTTTAAAGGAAATTTTTCCCAAAAAAAGTCTTAGTTATTTTTTTTTTTCAAAAATTTAAAATTTTTAAAATTTAATTTTTTAAATTTTATTTTTTAAAATGTAATTAAATTAATATTTTTAAATTTTTTGGGGGCGTTCTTTTTTCTTTCAAATCATTGTCTAAAATGTGACCCCCCTTCAACTTTTGAATTTGGTTAAATTTAAGCCCATTTTTGTATTAAACCCTATTTTTAAATTTTAAAAAATTTTGTAACCTGGTTTTTTAAAAAGGGAAAAATTTTTTTTTAAAATATTCTTTTAAATTAAAGCCCTTTAAAAACAAAAATTTTTCAAACAATTTTTTAAATTGGTACTAATAAAATTTTTGTATAAATTTAAATTTTTGGTTTTTTTTTTTTTGGGGTTTTAAAAAGGGCCCATTTTTTTTTTTTTTCAAACATGCCAAAAAATTCATGGTATTGTTTAATTTATATTATTAATTTGTTTTAAATTTTATATTTCTGTCCCCAAATGGTGTTTAAGTAAACACAAACCACATAAAACCTAAAAGGGGGTTTTAGTTAGGGCCTAAAAAGATCCTCAAGGGCTTCCCCCCACCCCCAAAAAATTAATTTTAAAAATACCACATTTGGCACTTATTTTTTTTTTTGGGTCTCAGACCATTTTTAGGGAGGGGGTGTGTGAGAAAGAAGGTAAAGTGTATTTCCCAATCCTCTTTTAAATTTTTTTATTTGTAAATGTATAAAAAAAATTGTTTTTCACCAAGTATGGCCCAAAAATAGGGGTTTGCAAGGGAAAAAAATACAAAAAAGTGGTGGGGGTAAGTTGAGCCAGCTTAAAAAACAAATATTTATTTAAAAATTTGGGGGAGCAAAGTTAGGTATCTCCCTCCCCCCATCCAAAAATTTTTGATTTTTCGTAGTAAATATATATGCATGTTTTTTAAAATTTTTCCCCAATAATGCTTTATTATTAGTTTAGTCATAAAAAATTAACTAATGTAATATAAATGTGAATGCATGAACCTAAAAAGTAGAACTTAAGTTTTTTTCAATTTTTAATGTTAAAATGTTTTTCGTGTAATACGACGCATTCTACGACCAAAACAGTTTTGCAAGAAAAAATATGTATAATGAAAAAAAAATTGATGCCAATTCAATAAAAAAATTGTTTTTCTAAAATATTTAGACAAGCAACCCCAACAACAAAACTTAGCCCCCCATACGTCACCAAAAATTTTAAAAGAAAAGGTTTTGGGTTTTGGTTGGTAATATGATGTAAAAAAATTTTCACTTTTCCAAAACAAAGAAAGCTGAATTTGGACAATTATAGGAGAATCTTTTAAAAGGGTTTTGTTAGAATCTGAAAAACTAAAAAAATTTTTTCCCTTTTTCATTTTTTTCTCAAACCACACTAGCCCAAGGTTCAGATTTCCCAAAATCGGGCGTGTTGAGACCACAAATATTCAAAATGTTTGCTTAAAAATATAATTAGGTTTTTTTGTTTTTGTGGGGGTCTTCAAATTCATCCTGACTAAGCATATTTTATAACGCTATAATTAAAGGGATGAGGAACAAAATAATTGGGGGGGAAATGTAACTGCATTTAAAAACGGGAATTGGGGTCCATAAATAGGAAAAACCACCTTTTTGTACACCAAAAGGGAAAAATTTGATCCCCCGGTTTCCCCCAAACCCGCTAACTAGTCTATAATCTGACGTTTAATCCACGTGCCCGCCCATGTAAATCTTTTAATAGCTTTTTTATACTATGTATTAAAAAATTACTAACTCATATTTTCAGAGTTAATGTTGGGTTAAGAATCACTCAAAACAGTTTTATTAAATAGAAAAAAAAAATCCCCCCCAAAACCCTATTTAAAAAGTTAAAAAAAATAGACCTTTGAATAGTTTAAGTGTTTTACATCAATATTATATTTAAAACAAAATTTTAAAATTTTAGGGTGTTTTGTGTTTTGGAGGAGAGAGAGAGAGAGTGAGGAAAAGTATTTGGGGTGCTGAGGACAAATACTTTTTAAGAGTTATGAACAAGGGGCCCGTTAGATATGATCCCCAGGGGGGCCTGAATTTGAGAACCCTGCTTTGTTACCATGCGGGTTTAATTTGTTGAAATCAAAAAAAAAATTTACTTAAAAATAAAAAGGTTTTGTATTATATAATTTGTAATTTTAAAATAAATAATCTTTGTATTAAACAAAAAAAAGTAAAAATTTTCATTTATTTTAATATTAAGGTTTTTTTTCCCTTTGAGATAACAAACTAAGGAAAAAAATATCGTTTGTTTTGAATTTCAATGTTATTGAATGACAGGGGTTAAACTACCCCAAAACCGATTAGGTTGTTTATAACTTGAGAAAAAACCCCTCTTTTCAGTTCTTTTTAACTTTCCACCCCCCAATTTTTAAAAATCCCTCTTTACAAGAAAGTATTCCTCTCTTTTTTTTTTTCAAGGGGAGAGTTTTATTCAAACAGTACATAACTGGCCGTCGGGAAAGCACCCCTAGGTACTACGCTTTCTACAGCGAGATATGTAATAGTGAAATAATTTTGTTTAGCAGCGTAGGTTTTTCCCTATTCTTCCCTTTTTAGTTTTATATCATTAACGGTTAGGGTGGTATTAAAAGAAAAACCCTTTTTAATTTAGGTATAAGTTAAATTTCCATTAATTAGGGGAGATCACTCCAAAATCAAAATTGGGTTTTATATTTTGTCTTTAATTTTTGTGGTCTGGTGAAAGGTGGGCCCAGAAATTTCCAAAATTATAACATTTTTAAAAATTTTTCATGTGGTAGAAAAATTGAAAGTTAGAGGCTGGTGTAAGGACTACCCCATACTTTAATGAAGGCTTGAACTTTCTTAGATTCAAAATAAAAGTCCAGTAAATGAAAGATGTTCCTTTTGGTGTTCTAAAAAATATTAAATACTCCCAAAAAGGGAATTATTAAAATTTTTAATTTTATTCAAAAGAATTTAAAATAAATAAAATTTGAGAGTTGAAACTTTTAAAAAATTAAATTGGGTTTTGAAAATGGTTTAGTGAGTAAAATTCTCAAAACTAAATTTTCAACCACTTATCCGTGGGGTAAAACTTGGAAAATTTGCTGAAATGGTAAATTTTAGAATACCAAAAAAAATGTTTTATTTAAATTACAGTTAAAAATAAGAGGATTGGCAATGAAATGGGAATGAAAGAAATTTTAAAATATATAGGAAACACCATCCTTCAATATGATAAGAAAAAAGAAATTTCTCAGTAACTTAAAGATATGAATAATTTTTTTATATTTTTAAAATCAATATCTATGTTGGAGTAGTTTAAAAGAATTTGAACAACCAATAGAAAAAACCTTTCTAATTTTGAAAGAAAACACTTTAATTTTCAAGCCGTTAGACAAAAATAAAAAAAAAAAATTTAAAAATATGTAACTTAAAATTGGTTTAAGCATTTCACCATTTATTAAATTAAAAAAACAAAACTTCTCAGTGTGGACTAAAATAAAGAATGACATTAAATAAATATACCTTAATGGATTGCCAAATGATGTCTGAATAAATGGAATTTCAAAATTGAAAGCCCAAGAAAATTTGAGAACTTGAAATTGATACAGCAATTTTCAGTGTTATTTAAACTTTAAATTTTGGTGTAAATGTACGTAAAAGATCATATTAGATAACCAAGTAAATGTTAAAATTTCAAAATTTTTATGTGGGAATTAAAAGTATTGGGGGGGAGGGGGGTCTAAAAACTTGAAACCCTTCAAAGCTATTTATAAAAAAATTTCATTTTAGTGTGGAAGAAAATTTAAATTTGGCAAACTGTAAAAAGATCACCCAAGATAAAAAAAAATATGAATTGGAGATTTGTTTAATTTAAATCTGGGGGGGTCTAAGAAAATGTATGAAAAGGGAAGCGTGGAGGGAGGGTTACCTCTAAATTGCTAAACTAATATAAAACAAACTTTATGTGCTTTGGTAAACATTGCATTCTTTTTGTGAAATTTCATTTTGGATTTAAGGTGAGATTTTTTTCAAAGATTTAATTATTTTTTTATCTCTGATTTTAATAATTGCCTTGGAAGTATCCATAGTTAGCTCAAGATTAAGGGGGACTTTTAAAAATTGTTGGTCGCGGGTTTGTTGAGCTCCCAAATTTTAATATAAAGTTTTTATGAGGACTACCCAATTAACAATGCGAGTAAGGGTCAAACAGCTAACTATGTATAAATATTAAACCTTGTTTTTTTAATTGTGTTACAAAATTTGGGAAACTAGGCTTCCCTATAACACGATATCAAAATACGATTAAAATCTAAATATGTGACAAAAGATGAAATTTATTTTGAAGAATAAGCTATATCTTCTCTAACACAATATTTGCAACCTATTTTTATTGTTGCTAATCAAATAATACTGATAATATGTAATATTTTATCAATGTTGACAGCAAAAATGGATATATTCATATTTGTTTAAAGTTTTCTTCCCCCCCAGGATATTACTAAATAAGTGTTTTCCCCTAAATGTTCCCTCAAGCTAACTTTGTGTGCAGTGTAGTCCTGATGGAGATAACTCTGTCAGACTACTTGTTTCTTCTCTGGCTTGTAATCCTTCGGTTACTAGTCAACAGGCACTAGCGACTCAGGTACTATTAGATAGCGAGTTTAAAAAGCTCTCGGCAGAGTAGTTTTTCCCTCTAGATCTGGATTTCACTCGTCCTTGCTTCACCTGGAAATTTCCTGTCCAATCGCTTTTCAGGCTACAATTTTATTGATTCAGGTTAAAATCGGGGAATAAAATGTATGGCACGTATGTGCTAACGGATCAGGGTATGTGTTTGTTTTTATGGCTCAAACTATGCGATGTAATCAGAATGTTTTTATGACGTCATCTTTTGTGTGTTCTTACCGCCGTTTTATACCCGTTAGGGCTATCCCCCATATTTACAATAATGGGGTATAAAGGAGTAAGGTAGACTTTAAAGGGAGTGTGCCCACACATTGGCAGACCTTTGGGGAAATATCCTCTTAGTATAACCGATCGGGATTCAAAACCCCGATTCCCATCACAGGTGATTCAGTCACATGCAAGAATCACGCAAAAATTTTACTAAACCTCGAAAAATTAAGAATGATTTGAAACCCAAAATAAAATTTTGTGGTACGTTTGAGTAAGTTACATTTATCTTTAATCTTATTTTACTTAAACATAAAATTTAAAACATTTTCAAAACTGTCAATATTATATATATATTATATAATTTTAAATTAATAATATATATATATAATAATAAGCCTATAGGGTAAATCCAATGGTCTGGACCTTCACATCTCAGAACAAGTAATATTTGGAACTTTGGGTTTACTATTTTTAAAGGATGAAAAATATGAAATTTCAATATTTTTTTTGAGTTAATGGCTTTCAAGTTTTAGAATTCTCGTGTTTTGGTCACATTTTCAATTTTTCAAATGGCTCTATCTCAAAAACTATAAGGACTTAGTGAGGTGGAATTTGTACATTGTCTTAAGAATTTTACAGCTTTAATATGATAGAATCTTGACCATATTTAACTTTTTAAAATTTTTTATTCAAAAAAATTTAAAAAAGTATTTTTTTTAAATCTCAAAATAAATTTTTTTAAATTTTTTTCTAAAAAATATATTTTATTTTTCCCCTTTTGGGAGAACACGTTCCAAAATTTGAAGATGGGATGATTTGGGATCATGTTTTAATAAATATTTAAAATTTATAGCAGTACCACAGCAAATTCACCCAGAATAAAGATGTTTGCGTCAATACCCTGAGTATTTATGAACACCTGCAGTACCATAAACAAATTAATGGGAAAATTGTTTCTACTCATTTGAGTTATTGTTCTTTTAATTTTAAACCTAAAATGTTTCAAAAAAACAAAAAATAATTTTAGGTTTTTTTAGTAGGGTCCATTAAAAAAAATTAAAACTTTGAAAAACCTTATTCTGAAGTTTAGCTTAGAACAAAAATTTTTTAATGATATAAATAGGCTACTGTAAAATAAATTACTGCTCCTCAACCCTAAATCTCAAAAGTAATTTCAAATGAAGACAATGATTCATGATAAAACAAACCTGGGGAAGTGAGTCATACACACAAGCAGAACCTGAACACTGCCATTGTTTACAAGTTCCATCAGTTTACTGCGACTGCCAGACATACAACACCATGTACTTCATTTGCTCGGTTTCTCAGTATTATTTCTTATTTTAGTTTATGGACATGTAATTAAGACCTAAGCTACAATAATTTCTATTTTTAATTATTTTTTTATTGCATTATCAGTCCTATTAGTATGGTTTCTTGCTGTTTATTTGTGAAAGGGGAAAATGGAAAAAAATTTGGGGAACGTTTTGTTTTCAACCCATTTAGAAAAAATCACACTGGGTCAAGAAAAAAGATCTTAGAAATGTGAATAGTTGGGGTGATATACTTAAATTACAATATGAAAAAAATGACATGAGAATTTGTTCGGGTTTAGAGTTCAACTGTCAAAGAAAGGCAGCCAGAGCCCGTTGACTAATGAAAAGATAGAACAATCAAAAAATAATGAAACGGAATTGTAAAACCTGGTACTAGTATGTCTGAAGATCCTGAATTTTTGAATGTTGATTAAGGTTTCCAACTTTGAATGTTAAAGTTTTTCTTCCCACAAATTACAAAATCTCCAGATATTCACATTTAATTTCTCAAATTGGGTAGGTATTAGGGAGGAAAAATTTGAGGAAACTTACTCGAATTTGGGTGGAGAGGGAGAGTACGAAACCATTTATTCAGAAGACCCTCATTACACCCAACCAGGATTAAAACCCCCAAACCCACCATCACTGGGAAACCAACTAGAAAAGCTTAACGTTTAGTCCATGTGTGTATCGATGGGGGAGATTAATATTATAAAACGTTTCAAAATATATGTTAAACAAATTACCATCCCAGTTAATTATGATTCCTTAGAAAATGCGTGTGTCTGTATTTTCTTTAAATTGGGAACCTGTGTCGATTAACCACACCATTCCCCTTTTTGGTGAAGGGGTAGGTCAGGCTTAGAATACTAGCCGGAAGTATATATATGTTTCCCCACCCAATTCTAGAAATTAAGGTATTTATAATTAAATTTTTTATTATTATTATTATATTATTATTATTATTTTATATTATTATTATTTATAATTATTATTAGCACCACGTCTTACTACCCTTTTGGGGGTTTTAGCACTTACGCTAATGTGTAATTAGGTGAATGTGAGATGAAATGGGACCTACAGCTTAACGTGGGATCCGAACCACGGTGGAGGCCGGGCATTCCCACATTCAAAAGGGACGTCTTGTCAGAGGTGAAGGAAGGGTTGGAAAATCAGATAAATCTGTGCCGGGACCAGGGATTGAACCCCGGACCTCCAGCACATAAGTTTGACACCTTACTCCTAGACCACCAGGTCACCGTTAATTTGAATAAATGAAAGTTAGGGTTTATACTCGCATAAGACAGAAAAGCTATTTTCGTATCTCATGACGATATAGTATTGACTTTCTAACAGGATGGGAACAAATTTTGATTTTATTATTTTTTGGAAGGACCATTTTCGTGTGGTTTGTATCGTATTCTACGTAAAAAAATAAAAACGAAAGACTAATGGTATAAAGTAAATATTTCTGTTATTGCTTCATAAATTCCTGCCAAGGCCCTTTTCTTTAACGCCATTTCCAATGTCTGCTTTTGACACCTCGCCTTTTAATACTTAATGGAACATGTTTGTGACTGCTATTATGATGCTCATTCCCCGCGTGGACAGTGGCAAAAGTTCTCTTTTTTCTCTCTTTAGTATTTTTTTGTTAGTTTATTTTATTCCGTTCGCCGCAAAACTGTTTGATCGTTTTAGTGACGCAAAACGAAACATAGACAATTATTACCGGGATCTATTCGCCAACTCGTTTTCTTTAAATTTCCCCCAGTCGAAAAAAAAGAGAGAGAAGAAAGAGCTCATTTAAAAGAAGAGTTTTTTGCCTTTTCAAATTGTTTGGAAGGAAAAACATGGACAGTATTAAAATAAATAGTAGGACACAATCGCACAAACTCTCTCATAAAGTATATTAAAGTTTTGAAGACAATTTTCATAAAAAAATTTTAGTAAACTACCCTTAAATAAATCTTACTCACTAAACAAAACAAATTTATTTTTAATCACAAAAATTCACTCTTTATGTAATAATTTTAAACCAAATATTTCAGATATATTTAAGAAAAATTCATATTTTAAATAATATTATTTTTTATTTAGCACCGCATCTTACTACCTTCGGGTTTAAAGCTTTAAGTACAAATTTTACGCTAATGGATTAGGAATTTGGAAGGTTGAATTAGAGGAAGTGGCCCAGCATTTGTTGGAGAGAGAAATGGAAAACCATTAAGAAAAAACCACCCCCAGTTCACCCGACCGAGATTCTAACCGATCCCCCCGTCCTCAGCAGTCGAGCTCAACATGACTAGCGCGTTAGCAACTAGGGCCACCGAGGTGGGTTTTAAAAGAAAATTATTTGTAAATCACCCTAAAATTATTTGTTAATTGTAAAGTAAAAATTATTTTTATTTTTCTGAAAAGTAACTCACATATTCCCATTTTTAATTCATTTTTTAAAGGGTCAGTTTCCGAAACATTTAAATTTGCTATAGTTTATTTTAACTAAATTAAATAATGGTG
Organism: Timema cristinae; assembly: GCA_039000515.1. Taxonomy (NCBI): domain Eukaryota; kingdom Metazoa; phylum Arthropoda; class Insecta; order Phasmatodea; family Timematidae; genus Timema; species Timema cristinae. Next base: position 25,257 of record JBCFYV010001177.1, on the reverse strand, counting down.
ATAAATGAAAAAGGAAAATATTAAACATTTTGGCTATTTTCAAATTGAGTTTAGCCAAACTTTAGCCGACCCAAGACTGCATCAATTGGCCTAAGAAAGAAAACTTTTCCTTCATTTCTAATGCATGTAAAAAAGCCTTAAATATTTAAATTGGTGTGAAAAGAAAATAGTCCGGGAATGTTTCCCTTCTTGCACGCAAAAACCCTCTGAAGTTAAGTCTGTTGAGAATAAAAATATCATTGACTTCAAGGGTTTGGGCCTGATACTATCAAAAAGAGTTAAGTTTTGGGGAGGAATGAAACATTTCTAATCAGTACAGACAAGGTCAGAAAAGTGTTTGTACCAGCACATTCATTCAAGAACAGATTCCTAGGTGATGTGTTCAAATTGTAAAAAATATAATGTAGGGACCTGGTGGTCTAGGGGTAAGGTGTCAGACTTCTGTGCTGGCGGCCGGGGTTCAATCCCGGCCCGGCACAGATTTATCTGAGGGCCCAAAAACCCTTCCTTAACCTCTGAAAAAAGACATCTTGTGAATGTGGGGAATGCCAGCCTCCACCTGGTTCGGATTCCACGTTAAACTGTAGGTCCTTCATTTCTTCTCACAATCACCCTTTCCATTTTCACATTAGCGTAAGTGCGTATAACCCCAAACGGGTAGTAAGACGCGGTTTCTAATAATAATATAAATATCATGGTAACGTTGGTTTCCACAGGGCCGTCTAGATTGGAAAGGTTCCTATTAACTTTTAAAAATGTCTACTACCAGTCTGTACCCATATCTGTCTGAAAGTCTATCTACCAAATCTTGGTACCCATTCTGTCTGTATTTTCTTCTAACCAGTCTTTTACCAATGTCTGTCTGTATGTCTATCTACCAGTACTGTACCCATGTCTGTCGTATGTCTTCCCACCAGTCTGTACCCATGTCTGTTTGTATGTCTATCTACCAGTCGGTACCAAAGTCTTTCTGTATGTCTATCTACCAGTTCTGTACCCATGCTGTCTGTATGTCTATCTACCATTTGTACCCATGTTGTCTGTATGTCTCCCACCAGTCGTACCCATGTTGTCTGTATGTCCATCTACCAGTCTGTACCTATGTTTGTCTGTATTTTATCTACCAGTCTGTACCCATGTTGTCTGTATTTATCTAACAGTCTGTACCCAGTCGTCTGTATGTCTATCTAAGTCTGTCCCCCATGTCTGTCTGTTGTCTATCTCCCGTTGTCCCCCTTTCTGTCTGTATGTCTATCTCCCGGTTGTACCCGTTTCTGTATGTCGATACCATTTATACCCATTTGTTGTATGTTATCTACCAGCTTTCCCCTGTTTCTGTATGTCGCCTCCATCTTTACCCATTTTGTTGATGTTATCACCAGTCTGAAAACCCTGTTTTCTGTATTTTCCTCCCAGTCTGTACCCTGTCTTTCGTATGTTTCTACCAGTCTGACCCATTTGTCTGTATGTTATCTCCCTCTGTACCATTCTGTCTGTAGTCTATCTCCCAGTCTGTCCCCTGTCTGTCTGTTTCTATTACCAGTCTGTACCCATTCTGTCTGTATGTCTATCTACGTCTGTACCCATGTTTTCGTATGTCTGCTACCAGTTTACCCATTTTTTGTATGTCTATCTCCCAGTCTGACCCATGTTTTGTATGTTTTCCCTAAAAATCGGGTACCCATTCTGTTTTATGTCTATCTACCCAGTCTGAAACCATGTTTTTCTGTTGTTTGCCTACCAGTCTGTACCCATGTATTTCTGTATGTTTGCCTACCAGTCTGTACCCATTCTGTCTGTATGTCTACTACCAGACTGTACCATGTCCTTTCTGTATGTTTGCCTACCAGTCTGTACCCATATCTGTATGTATGTCTACCTACCAGTCTGTACCCATTTTGATGTTATCTACCATCTTGTACCCATGTTTCTGTATGTTTTCTACTAGTCTGTACTCATGTTTTTCTGAAATTTTGCCTACCAGTCTGAAACCCAATATTTCTGTAAGTTTGTCCCCATTTTTACCCATATCTGTATGTTGTTATCTACCAGTCTGTCCCCCATGTATTTTCTTTTATTTTTTGCCTACCAGTCTGTACCCATTTCTTCTGTATGTTTTTAACCAGCCCTTTTACCCATATTGTCTGAAATGCTACCCTTCATTTCTGTCCCATGTATTTCTTTTTATGTTTTCCCTACCAGTCTGACCCAAATGTTTGCTGTAGGGTCAATCAAACCATCGGGTACCCATGTCGTCTGAAATGTCCCCCTCCCAGCCCCGGCCCCCATTTTTGTCTGTATGTCTGCCTTTCCCAAAATTGTAAACATGCCCTTTCTGTTTTGTCCCCCCTACCGTTTTGTACCCATGTCCTTTCTGTATGTCCCCAACCGTCTGAAACCCATGTCTGTTGTATGTCTATCTACCGGGTCTGTACCCTTTTTTTGTCTGTATGTTGCCTACCAGTCAAAACCCATGTTTGTCTGGGGGGTCTATTTCCCCATCGTCCCCATTTGTTTCGTTTTGGTCTTTTCTACGATCTGTACCCATGTTTTGTCGTATGTCTATTTCCCAACCCTGTACCCTTTGTTCTCTGAAATGATTTTTACCTGCCCTGTACCCATGTCTTTTCTGTATGTCTTTTCCCCCCGGGTCTGTACCCGGGTCTGTCTTTTATGTTTTGCCTCCCAGCCGGGACCAAAATTGTCTGTTTGCTGCCTCCCGGGTCGTACCCGGCCAGGGAAACCAAAAATTCAGTTTAATTGGAAATTTTTTTCAAACCGAGATTTATATTAGTAAAATAGTGGGGCTTTTGGCCCCAATTTGATTTTTGGACTTTTTGACCACAATTTGGGGGGAAAAGTAATCATTACGTGTTATGTTGCAACATCCTTTTTGAGTACCTTTGACCTTTTTCCTCTGATTTCTGCAAATAAAAGCCCCCCTTCCCCCCCCAAAATTTTTGGACCAGCTTTCCAAATCCCCCTCCCACTTTGGGGTTTCCTCTGTCACAAGGTCGGGCCTTTTCCCCCCAACCCCTGGCCCCGTATGTCGGCCCGAAAAGCCCAAGAATGTTATTGGGGGGTTATTGCCTCGGGCATCTTTTTTCCCCCTGGGGCCAGGGGGGGGGGAAGAAGAAGTTGGGGAAAAGGGAATAGATATTGAGGTCAATCCCTTTGGGAAAGGGGGTTTTTCCCCTCCCCCCGCCAATTTTGTCAGCCCCGAAAACAAAATAGATTTTGGGTTTTTCATTCCCCCGGAAAAGGGGTTTTTTTTCCCCCCCTGCGTCTTTTTGGACGGAGGGCTCGGCACAAAGCTTGCGTTTATGGCGCAAGCCTAAAATGAACATCGGTTTCTGTCCCCAAAAAGGCTTTTTTCCCGAAAAAACAGTTTTTTAACCTTGCGTTTATGGGTTTTGGGGGAAAGTTTGGGTGGAAAATTTTTTCCCAAAAACCCTTTTCCTCCTCCTTTCGCCACCCGGGACGCCAAAAGGGTTTGAGGGGACCTAATTTTCCTCTGATTGGTTGTAAAAATATCCTCCTTTCCCCCCCCAAAAAATTTTTGACCGGGCCTTACCAAATCCCCCTCCCCCCCCCCCTCGATCCCAAACCCCCTGGGACTTTTGGGTTTTTGGGATGATTTTTAAAATTAATTATTGAGGTAATTGCCCCCGGGAAAAAGGGTTTTTTTTTCCCTGGCCCCCGGGTATGTGGGCCCGACAAGAAAAAGAATAAGAAAATTTAGGTCTTTCCCTCGGGCCCCGGGTTTTTCCCTGGGGGCCAAAAAGGTTGGGGCCCGACGGACAAGAATAAAATACCCAGGGCATTGCCCGGGTTTTGGGTTTTCCCCTTGGTCCCAAATTATTTTGGGCCCGTAAAAGGGACAAGACAAGAATGGGAAAATTAGGCCCATTGCCCCGGGAAAGGGGGGTTTTCCCTGGCTTCAGCTTGACGGATCACGAGACAAAAAATTTAGATCTTGACCTCAAAAACCCGGGGGTGGGTTTTCCCAATGACTAAATTTGGGCGTTTTAAAGTCGCAACCCTGGGGGCCCAGGCTGGGGGCGGAAAAGGACAGTGGGGCCCAAGATAGATTTTTAACCCGGGGGTTATGGGGGTTGGTCGGGCGGGAAAAAGGGCAAGTTGTAAATGGGTAAAAAAAAAACACAGATGTTACAAATAAAATATTTATTTATTAAACATCCCCAATTAAAATTTTTTTTACAGGAAAGGGCCCGGCTTTAATTTTTCATCCCGTTTTTCAACAGTGTCTCTTGGGATGCTTTTAAAAAATTTGGGTTTTTAGTTCAAAAATCTAAAAAGTAAATAGCCCAAAAACCGATGACTTGACTTGTATAGTAATTAGCATGTTTGACCGGGTTTTTTGGGATGGGGCTTTTTCCACCGTAGGTTTTTTAAAAAGGTCGATGACTTTCCCGTCGATTTGTTAGCGTGTGCTTTACACCCCACGCGAGTGGTCAAATCAATTTTTTGGGAATGGGTCCCGGGGAGGGGGTGTCGACCCAAAATTGTCCCTTTGGGTTTCGACGGCGAATTGGGAGGGGTTTCCCACACCTTTCCAAAAGACCGCCTAGCTAGGTGTGAAAGGGGGACCCTTTTTAATTCCAGCTTTCCCGTTTTTTTCTCGTTTTTAAACGCCCAAAAGGGTTTCACCGAAAACAACGTTCAGAGAGTTTTTCGGTTTTAGTCAGACTAATTTTCTGAGGGGGGTTCCCGTTTTTGGGAAAAAAAAATTGTATGCCCAAATTTGTAGGTGCTCAGTTCTTCCCAAATTTGACGGTTAAACAGGGCCCGCAGCCCCCTTTTCTACATTTTCTATTTTGGAAAAATAGGGCTTTAAAGTTGTTCTTGACACTCGGGCCGAGGGATGACCCCGGCCTTGGGGCGCGTTTTCCAAATCCAGGGGGAAACCCAATTGTTTTTGAAAAAAGGTAAACGGGGGTGGTTTGGGGCAGGCTTTGTTTTTGCTACCGCAAGCGTCTTGCCTTTTCCCATGATGCCGGGGGGTTAGGGCCCGGCAAAACGCCGGGACGCCCTTTTTATAGGCCCCCGCCCCCCTGGACACGGCCTCTTAAAGGGCAAATTTCCCCCCTTTACGTCCTGAAAAATCTATTGTAAAATCTCACCACCTTACTTTCGTTGGGTTTTATGATTGGGGGGCGAGAATGGGTTTTTTTGGAAAATTTTTCAGCGGAAAGTTCGGGGTTTCGATAGAAAAGGGGTTAAAATGAGACAGAAGGCCGAAAGCCCTTATGCGTTTGCTTTAAAAAGGGTGTAGCTTTTACTAAAAGGACGGGGAGAAAAGTTTTTTTGCGTAAAAAATGCCAGATGGACTTTATACCGGGGGGAAGAAAAAAAACTGTCAAAGTATTCCCCCCACCCCGTTTTTGTGGGTTAAAGAGGGGCTACCCAATCGGTCCCGGTTTGGGTGGGAAACGGTTTTGGGATGACTAGGGGGCAAGGTCAGCTATTCTTGGGGTATTTTTGATCACAGAAAACACCCGCCGTAAAAGGGAAACCACGGACTTGTTTTAAGCGGGCGTCTTTGGTGTGCGTTTTCCCAATTTCAATCATCCAGTCCCCCGAAGTCCCCAGACGATAGGGGGGCAGAGCAAAATTCCATACAGAACAAAATGTGCCATCCCACATGGTGGGGGACCCGTTTTAAGTGTTTTCCCATGACGAACAACCTCGTCGAAACAGATTAAAAAGGGGTGTAGACGTGTTTTTGACTAGAAACTTTTTTTTCTGACCCCTTGACGTAGCGGTTTCCCTGACTTGCGGGTGGCACGGGGAGATGAGGTTTTCGAGGGGCTGTAATCCACTCCCTTTAACCCAGGTAAAAACCTTTGCAGATTTTATTTATATGGGTGGCTTTTTTTTCGGGCATCCGGTTGGAAATTTTATTCGATAGCGTATGGGGGTTTTTAACCCCCAAATGTGGAAAGTAATGTGTGCATACAGAAAAAAACACCTCGTTCCTTTGGGACGAAAAAACCTCTTTGGGTCGCCGTCAATGAAGCTCTGGAAATCCCCAATGACGCCAAGGTTTTAAAAAAAGGGGGGGAAAGGGGGGGGAAGCTTTTTATTTTAAATTTCCCAAAAATTCGGTAAACGACTTTCTGCCCCTTGTCAATGGTGATGATTTGGAAAACTCCCCGTAAAAACGGTTTTTACATTTTGGGGTTTTCGACGGGGGCTCGGGTGAAGCTCACTTCGATTCTCAGAGAACCTTTTGCCTCGTCAAATTTCCAATGTGATGTCTTGGGGCGGGGAAAATTTTAGGGGGGTAAAGACAAAACCCAAAGAAAATGAAAATCCCTTGGGGGAAAGGCTTTCGTGTGATGCCCACTACCCTCGTTCAGGGAAATTGGATACCCGTCCAAAAACTGCGTGGGGGTAAATACATAAGGGTCCTTTTAAAATTTTTTGGGGCCCGTAACGTTTCGGGTACTTAAATCCCTGCCCAAATTTCACGAAAAAATTGGTTATGCATTGGGTTTTGAAAGTTGAAGGGTTTTTCTGGTGGGGGTCTCCGTTGAACGCTAGTTTTTGACAAAAACCCCCAACGATGCACCTTTTGGGGTAACGGCCCGGGGGAATACTTGTCCAGGGGTTTTCCCTTGCCCGCCCGAAGGAAAGTGGGGTGTTTTTACTTCTACACGGTGGGGGGTGATATTTTCCTGGCGGGACATGTTTTGCTTTGGCTTTTGTGCCAACAGAATAAAAGGGTTGCTACTTTGGGAAAAACGCCTAAAAACCTTAAAAAAGGCCCGGGCTTCAACGATGTAAAAACCTTAAATGAGGGAGTTCGGGGGACCGCCAAAAAAAAAAAAACCCGTCTCGGGAACGGCCAACCGGACCTGGGTTCGTGCCTTTAAAAAAGTTATTTCTTTTGGGTTTAAAAACACGTAAACCCCGGTAAAAATCCCCCAAAAATCCACCTTTTAAAACTTTTTGTGGTGAATTGCGACGGGCCTCAAACCCCTTTGGGTTGTTGGCTTTAAAGGCCTCCTAAAAGGGGGTTCCCGGGGGGGTGTGGGCGAACCACAGACCGCAATTAAAAAAGCGTTCTTTTGGCTCGCTGTTGGGATTGGAGCAGTGTCTAAATTTAAGTCTATACATAAGTGTTGCGGGGCGGTGATGAAACTTCATTTTAACTTTTGGAGATCCGAACCCCCCGGGTGGGGGCCCCGGCATTCCCCCATTCCAAGTTTTTTTGCCCGGGGGGAAGGAAGGGTTTGGTAATCAATTTAAAAAAATTTTCCCCGGGACCGGGGATTAAAACCCCAGGACCCGCAAAAAAAGAAGGGCCCGTCCTTACCCCCTTAGACCCCCCGGGTCCCCTTTAAAGTAATTGAATTTAATGTTGTAAAAATTTAAAATTTATCAGAAAAAGAATAAAATTTATTAAAAATTTTTGAAAAAATAAATCGTGCAGGGGTACTTTTCACCGTCATCGACGTGTTTAGTAAAGTTTGGCCGGGGCCGGGGGACGCTTCCCTCCAAGAGGGGGAAGCTTTAGTGAGGAGCCCTTTCGGGTCTTTTTAAAAAGGGCCAAAGCGGTCGAAAAACCCTAAGTATAAGAAGGAAAAAGGGGGAAGGGGAGTTCCCACGGGGGTTTTAAGCCCAAAAATTTTTCTAAAGCATGAAGGCTGGGGGTTTTCCCCCCAAAAAAATGGAAAATTTAATTTTTTTTTTTCGCATACCCTCTTTTTTTTTTTTCCTTTTAAATGTCAAAACAATTGTAAAAAAATGTTTTCTTTAAAAAATTTTGGGGGCCCCACGCAACCCTGCCGTTTTTGGGACCCTAAAAAAAGGTCAGTCAGAAACATGGGGTTACTTGAGCGAGCAACGCGACGACACGTGTCTGTAGCGGAGCAAACCAACTGCTGCAAATGGTAAAAATAAAACAAAAAAGTTTAAAAGGAAGGTTTTGGAATGTTTCGACAGTGAAAAGCACCCCCCGTAAAAAATTTTTCCCAGTGCAGTTTACTCAGGAAAAGGAAAACGTCTACGGCAATGTGCTTATAAATTCCAAGTTGTTTAATTTAGAAAAATTTTTGTAGGGTTTTTTAAATCAGGTAAAACAAAAAAGGGGCCGGGGAAATTTTCGGGGTTTCTAAAAAATGTTTTTTTTTAATAGGTAAATATAAAAACATAAAATTAAAACTTTTTCAAAATTCCCGTCTAATGGACAAGTTCTCGCAGTTTTGTTTTACAATATTCGAGAAGTGAATTTAAGTGTTAATGAAAGTGCAAATCTCCTATTCGTGAATGTATTATATTTTGGGAAAAGGCACGCAAAACCTACCAAATTGTTGCCAAATTGTGCGACAAGCTTGTTAATGTGTATCAAGTTTGGAGAAACTTACAAAAAAAAATGCAAAGAAATTACAAGACGTATTCAAACGGCGACAACAATAATTGTAATTAATTTAAAACAATTTGTTCAACATTGCACATGCTGAAGCACTTCAATTAATGAAAATAGAGGAAGATAGGATGTTCTTGCAGGACGCCAAAGAGAGCCGGGCCGACCCGGTCACTTAGGTGGAGTGGATAAAAAATCTGGCCAAAAAAGAGGAAAGGGCGCGACTTCGAGCTGTCAAAGAAGACAAGGCGGCGAATAAAAATATGTTTCCGATTCAACATCCTCGGCATCAAACGAACCATTGCAAGAAGATTCCTCTTCGAATTCTAGTGAAAATATAGATTCAGAAGATTTCCAACACTGATCGAAAAGCTCAAAACCTGGGACAAGTAAATCATTATTGGGGAAAGACTTTATTACCCCAAAGTTAGTTGCTGCTTTAGACAGGTGTCAGTTAAGTTATGCGAGATTCTATGTTTATTCTTGAAGCTACTATTGATGCACTTGGATTTAACATTGATGAATTTCCGATAAGTAAGTCTTCAATTCAAAGAATCCTAACAGAAAAACGGAAGGAACATGCGGAAAACATAAAAATTTATTTTTCAAAACGATGTACCGATGTAGTGACCTTACATTGGGATGGCAAACTGTTGCCTGCCTTGAGTGCCGAAAATCGAAAGAAGAACCTTGCCTATTGTTATTTAAATTTGGACTAAAATAACAAACTCATTGCTGTGCTGAGACTGGATAATTCCTCAGGCAAAGAACAGGCGCAGGCTATTTGGAAGGCGATCTTAGATTGTAATCTCGAAAACAAGGTCCAAATTCTCTGTTGTGATATTACAGCTTCGAATACAGCGTTTTTAAAAAAAAAATGGTCTTAATATACGCTCACTCGAGCAAAAATTTGATAGGAAATCATTTTTTTTTCGGGTTGCCCGCCATCATGTATACGAACTGGTGTTAAAGGCCATGTCAATCTGAAAATTAAACAAGTGACAACAAGCCCCGATATTCCACCTCTTTAAAAAGCTCAAAGAGAATTGAAAAAATGTCGATTCCACTAAAATAGTTTCTATAGAGAAACAGTGGAACTGTTCGAGAACCGACCCGAAATTGAAAAAATTTTCCCGGACTTCTACCGAGATGAACTTAAAAATGTTATGGGCAGAGAGACTATCGAGGAATTGATCGAAATTTCTATGGTGTTTTTTAGGTGGAGATGCAGAAAAAAAAATTAAAATCAGACCTCCGGGTGCGAAAGCCAAACCCAAGCAGATGGATGGTCCGACGGATTTACTCCCTAAAACTATCGTTATTTAGTTTCTCAGCTGAAATTAAACACCAAGGATAAGAAAGCACTGTTAGATGTCTGCTCGTTTATTGTAAACAATCTATGTTAAAAACCATGGCTTCAATGCATTTTGGCAGTTTAAAGCAAACCCCACAAAGATTTGTTTTCTTTTTGAAATCTTTGAAAGCTTACGAAAATGTTAATGAAAATATCCGAAAGCTGCTTTAACCAAGAATTTTCTCCCAGCATTTATGGTAAATTTGACTGATGAATAGAGCAGTATTAGCACTTTTTGATGATGATGTGGACGAAGAAACAAAATTAAAAATGGTGGCAAATTTACATAGAGAAAAATTTCTCGACCCATGAGAAAAGATACATTCCATTGAAGGAAGAACTTTGTGGTTCAAATTTTATGGTGAGTTTGATACATTGATTTTGTAATTGTTTATTTAGTTATTTATTTATATCACGCAATTGTTACATTTTTTTTTTACAGAAAAAAGCATCGATGATTTCATATCAGTCAAAAGCCATTCATAGTTTTCTAGACTCAAAATTGATGATAGTTTTCTCAACGAGAGTCCTCTTCATGGGAGAATAACGCTTCTTTTCTAGACGCAAAAAAGACCCATATCAATACTTAGAGCAGTGAACGATACAGATGAAAGAGCAGTAAAACTAATGCAGGACTTTCATGGATTAATAACGGTTGAGGAGGAACAAAAACAATTTTTGTTTCGTTGCGTACAAGAAAACAAAGAAGATCTATCACGACTGTAAAAAGCAAACATTGAAACGAAAATATGTTCAGTAAAGGTTTTTTTTACTGTAATAGTTAATAAATATCTGCTTTGATTAAAATGGTGTCTTAATGTAAACCCAAAAAAACATACATTTTACAGTCTTTCCATGGTATTCCCCGTACAAGATCTCACGTTCAAGTTTGAAGTAAAGTCGGCACGGGTTACCGTTATCTTATTGCAATAATACTTTTTATTTAAGTTACTGAGGTGAAATAGAAAAAAAAATATAGGGGTATGCGTATTCAACTTTGCAAAAAAAAATTTTTACCTTGTATCTTGGGACACCCTAATGAAGCGTGCATTAAAAAACCATTTTTAAACCAGCCCGTAAAGGAAATACAAAGGGTTTTAAAGAAATCTGGACAAATGTGGGTCTTTACCAAAAAAGTACTTATTTCCCCCAAACCTAAAAAAACCTTAAATCGAAAATTTTCCGTATCAAGGGCCCCCGGGTTTTCAAAACAAATTTTTAAATTTTAGGTTCGTAGGCAAAACGCCAAAAGTCCCTAAAATTTAAAAGGGGAAGGGGCTTTTTAAAAATCCAAAAGCTTTTAAAAAGGGTGAAAGCGGGCCCCGGGTTTTAAAAGTTATTTTTGTTGCCAACTTGGGCTTAACCACCGTCGCGGTAAAAAAGGGCAAAACGAAAAAAATGATTTTTCAATTTCGCTCCCGAATTTTTAAAGGGAATAAAAATCGGTTTCAAGGGTAAACACCAAAAGAAATTTTGACTGGTGGTTTCCCCATTCAATTTAACGGACCCCGCCTTTCCCCTGCGCCTCCTGAAGGAAATTTTCATACTTTGCACCAAGGCTTTAAATTTTTCCCAAAAATAAACTTTTAAGAAACTTCCCCTTTTTTCCTTTTCTTCACTCAAGGCGGGGGTCCCCCTTTTCAATTTTAATATTCCCTTTTTTTTACACTTTTTTGAAAAAATTTTTTATGGTCCTGGGTCTTTTCGGTTTTGGAAAAATTCAGGAATTCCCGGGGAAAACTAAAGCATACCCAAATTTTGTCAAAGCTTAAAGAATAAACTTTAAAGGGGTTTCCGATTTAAAAAGACACAAACCCCAACAAAAAATGGAATTATCTTTCTCAAATATACGCTTTTTGACTTCTCACCAATGTCTGCCGGTTTCGATCCAAAAACTAATTGAAAAAGTCCAAAGTTTTTCCGAAAGGCCAACATTTTTATCTCCCGAAATGTCTCACACTGGTCGGCCCACCCTTCTTTTTTTGCCCTTTTTTACTATAGTCCGGTTCCCCCGATTTTCCCAACGGCAAACATCTTACTCCCCCATTCAAATGCCGGTGCTAGAAAGGAAATTTGAAAGTTTAAATAAATTAAAAAACGCCGGGGTGAACCTGTAATTCGATTTTGGAAAAGTTTAAAAACTTTTTCAAGCGCTCACATGAACCCTGTCCTACCAAAATATAATAACCACGGGAAAAGGAAAATTTTCATCTACCACTTTTCCCTATCAAAGAGGCATGGGAAGAAAGTTTTTAGGGGGTTTTTTTTTAAAATCACCTTTTAAAAACGCTAAACCATCGGAAAACACCCATACTATACTCTTCCAAAATTTGCCAACAAGGGCGCCTTTTCGGGCCTTAAAACGGCAACGGGTGCAGGTGGAAAAAAATTCTTGAAAAAACCCAACGAACAGAATTTTCCCGCTGATGACCGGCTCGGGCCATAAAGGGCGTTAAAAAACAACGATTTTCATTCTAAATCTTTAAGGGACTAAAAAGGCAAAAAAAATAAGATTTTCATTAAAATTTCCTTTTAAAAAAACCCCCTCTGTGATTGTCCCCGCGTAAAACACCCCCTTTTTTCCGTCCAACTAAACCAGTCTTGAAATGGCAAGGGCCCATCAAACCTGTCTTTCCCTCACCGATATTCACCCTGGGGAATTTAAACCGTTTTAAAAAAGGCATTCTTACGATTTTTTAACAACTATCTTACTCCTGGGCCCCATCATGAACCCTGGGGCCTTTCACGGGTGGTGGTCTTCCCGTCAACAATTGGCTCATTCCTTTTCACCAGGGTAACGTGTTTTTAAACCAAAAAACTAGTATCACCGCCCAGCAAACTATGCCTATAAGGTACATTGAACCTGCTAAATTTACAACAGCGAAGCCAAAAAAACCCCATTTGACTTTTCGTCTGTGGTTGCCGAACCCCCCCAACCTTGAGGGGCTAACCCCCAACAAAAAGGGGATTGAGGCCCGTCGCATCTCACCAAAAAAAGAAAAGACGGTGGATTTTGGGGTTACTACACGGTGACGTGTTTAACCAAGGAAAAAACTTTTGAACGGCACCGAACCAGATCCGGTTTGGGGTTCCGTTCCAGAAAAACGGATTTATCTTAGGCGTTCCCCTGAACTCCCTCACTTTAAGGTTTTCACTGGGTTTGAAGCCGGCCTTTTAAGGAGGCGTGTCAAAGTAGCACCTTCTAACTTTGGGCACACCCCCAAAAAGCTTAAAGGTAAAGCCCCCCAAAGTATCCCATCACCCGTGTAGAAAAAACATCATATTCCTACGGGCGTGAAGGGGAAATCGTGGACAACGTATTCACCGGCAGTTACCCAAACGGGGGCATCGTGGGTTTTGGGTTCAAACACTGCTTCAACGGAGACGCCCCATAAACCCCTTTTCAATTTTTTCAAACCTCTGCTGAACCATTTCTCCTGTTGGTGGGGGGGAAACAAGTACCGTCAAAACCCTTTTACCCCCCCAAAAAATTTTTTTAAAAAGGAATTATTCATGTCCAAACCACACGCTTTTTTCGGGAAGGGTACCATTTCATGAACGGGGGTGTGAATCACAAGAAGCTCCCCAAGGGATATAAACCAGGGCTTCGATCTCACCCCTAATCTCTCCCCCCACATGACATCACATTGGAATTTGACGAGGCAGGGTTTCTCTGAGCATCAAGGAGTTTTCACCCGAGTTTCTCTCGAAACCGTCAACTGTTCGTTACGGGGATTTTCCCAAACACTCCCCATTGACAAGACAGAAAGTCGTGACCGATTGGAATTTAATATAAACGGCTTCCCCCCCCTTTAACCCCCTTCATTTAAGCCATGGACGTCATTTGGGATTTCCAAGCTTCATCGACGACGACAAACGAGTTTATCGCAAGAAAAAGGACGGCCCCTTACCAAATGGGGTTTAAAAACCCTCCATACGCTATCGAATAATTTCCACCGATCCAGAAAAAAAACCGACTTAAAGTCAACAATCTGCGGTATTTCCTGGGTTTCGGTGAGTGGATTAAGCCTCTCGAATACCTCATTTCCCGTGCCACGCAAAACAGGAAAAAGTCTCCAAGGGGTCAGAAAAGAAAGTTCTATCAAATACACTCTACACCCTTCGTAGATCTGTACACAGAGGTTTTTTCGTCACTGAAACAATTAAACTTCCCACCCTGTGCAGGCACATATTTTTTGTAGGAATTTCTGCCCCTGCCCTACGTCTGGGGGCTTCGAGACTGGATGATTTTAAGTTGGACACGCACACCATAAAACGCGCGCTTAAAACAAGTCCGTGGTTCCTTTTTGACGGTGGGTGTTTTCCATGCTGATCAAATACCCGCAAATAGCTCGACCCCGCTCTAGTCATCAAAAACCCCATCCGCACACCAAACCTGGGGGGCATTGGGTACCATCTTTACGACAAAACGGGCGTGGGAAATACTTTGACATTTATGTTTTCCACCGCTATAAAAACACAACCATTTATAAAGCAAAAACACTTTGCACGTCCTATATAAGCTACAACTTCAAAGCATCGCATAAGACGTTTGCGGCCTTACTGTCTCATGTACCTTCCTATCGCACCCAAACTTCCGCGAAAATTTCCCCAAAACCTTTCTCGCCCACAATCAACAGCCAAAACGCTAAAGGGGGAGATATTCAAAGAATTTTTTTAGGACGTAAAGGGCAGTCCCCTTTAAGGGCCGTGTCCAGGGCGGCGTGCGCCTAAAAAAAGGGTCCCCGGCGGTGTCCCCGGCCCTAACCACCGAGCATCATGGAAGGTCAAGACGCTTGCGGTAGCAAAAAAAAGCCTGCGAAAACCCTCCCCGTCACCAGTATTTCAAAACATTTTTCCCCTGGGTGGAGTCGAAGCCAAGCAGTCACGTCGGCATGAGTGTCAAAACAACTTTTGGGGCCCAAAGTCCAACTAAAAAATGTAGAGGGAAATGGGGGTGTTTAACCGTACAAATGGCAAGAACTGAGCACCCACAAGTCTCAATCAATGTTTTTTACCAACAGCAACCCCTAGAAGATTAGTCTGATAATCACGAAACTCTTTGACCTATGTGCGGTGACCCTTGGTCGTCATCAACAAAACACGAAAAGCGGGAAACAAAAGGGTTTGCCCCATCTACACCTAGCTAGGCCGTCTTTTGTGAGGGGTGGGACCTCATTTGATGTCGCCGTCGACCGACGGGGACAGTGGTCACAACCCTTTTGCGCACTATTTCAACAATTTTTTTCGACACCTCGTCGTGGTGAAGCGACACCAACAGAATCGACGAATGTCATCGACCAGAAAAACCTCGTGGAAACGCCATCAAAAACCCCGGGCTTATCAGTCTACTTACTATACACGTCAATCTTTGGTTTGGACATTTCATGTTTTGATTGTGAACTAAAAACAATTTTACTAACGCATCTAAGAGACCTGTAGAAAAAAGTAAAGAACGAATATATGCTCATTCCCTTTAAAAATGTATAATTGTGATTTTTAAAAAAAAAATATATATTTGTAACCCTTTTTGTTTTATTTACGAGTCACAATTGCCTTGTCCCAGACAACCCACCCCGGGTCAATATCTAATCTTGTCTCAACATGTCTTGTTCCCGCCACCTGGCACCGGGGTTTCGACATAACAGCAATGATTTCGTCATTGGGAAAACCCCAAGGTTTTTGAGGGCCCAAAATCTATTCTTTTCTCGTGAGCCTCAACTGACGCCAGGGAAAACCCCCTTTCCCGGGGCAATGACCTCAATACTATTCTTGTCTTTTTCTTGTCGGCCCGACATATTGGACCGGGAAAACCAATCCCGAGGCAAGACCTGATTCTATTCTTTTTCCTGTCGGCCAACATATTGGCACCAGGGGAAAAACCAGTGCCCGAGGGAATGACCTCAAAATCTTTTTTTGTCTTGTCGGGCCGACATACGGCGCCCGGGGAAAAACCCCGTTTCCCGGGACAATGCCTCAATACATTAACAATCTCAAGAACCAACATGTCCAGGGTTGGTAGTCGAGGGGAGGGGGGAGGCGGATGGGTAACAGGTCAAAATTGTTGGGGGGGGAAGGAGGATATTTTTAGCAACCAATCGAGGAAAGTAAATCACTCAAAAATGGGGTCAGGGTGGGGAAGGGGGAGGGGGGTCCCCTGGAACAAATTACCACAATCTACCACAAAAACACCCTAGGGGAAGGTTCATGCTGCTTGTTCCGGGGCAAAGCCCTTTACAGAAGACCATGTTCATTCTAGGTTGTCAGCCATAGCGCAAGTTTGTCCCGCCCCTGCAAACAGGGGTAAAAACCCCCTTGGGGGCAACCCAAAACACTTTTTTACAACGGGAAAAAAAGTCCGGGGCTTTACCCCAAACTTTTTTGCCCCAACCCCTTTGAAGGAAAGGGAAAAACCCAGACCCAAACAAAAAATTAAAAATTTTTCTTCGCGGGGACAAACGGGGCCCGGGGTTGGGGGGGGGAGATTTTACAAACCCAAACATGGGAACGGGCTTGGGGGGGGGAAAGGACTTTTAAAACAAAAAAGGGGGGTACAGGATTTCCCGGGCCAACGACTAAAATTGTACAAAATGGGCAAAACAAAGGGCAAATGGGGAAAACCCCCATACTACAAAAAAATTCAGTTTGAAAAAACCCTTTAAAAAGAAATGGGCCAAGGTACAGACGGTAGGCAGAAATACAGACAAACTGGGTACAGGGGGAAATAACATACAAAAACTGGACAGGGGTGGAGCAACAGACAAACAGGGGGAAAGGCTAATGGGTAACAACAAACAGGGGTACAGATGGTAGGCAGAATACAAAGGACATGGTACAGATTGGTAGGGACATACAACAAACATGGACAGACTTGGTAAAAAAGACCTTACAAAAAAAAAAAAAAAAATGAGTCAGTTGTTGGGAAAAACATACAGAAAAAACAGGTACAGACTAAAGGGAAACTACAACGACAGGGGTACAGACGGGTGGGAGACATACAAAAGAAAAAAACCCAACCATGGGACAACTTAGGAGAATACAACAACTAACAGACTGGTAAAACTAAGAAAAAGGTACAATTGGTAGCAGACTACAGACAAACAGGGGGAAAACAAAAGGAGAATAAAACAAAGGGTCAGACGGGTAGCGACAACAGAAAAAAAAATGGTAAAATTGGAGAAGAATACAACAAAAGGGGGACAGACATAGGAGACAACAGACAAACGGGGGTACAGACTGGAGAAGACATAAAAAACGGGGGTACGACTGGAGAAGCATCAGACAAACGGGGTACAGACTGTAGGCAACATAAAAAACAGGGGTACGGGTTTGTAGAAGAAAAACAGAAACAGGGGTACAACTGGTAAGAAAAAAGCCCAAAAAACAAAGGGGAAATCAGAAAAAGGGTAGGGAGAAACATACAGACAAACATTTTAAAATGGTAAAGGGAAAAGGGACAAACATGGAAGACTGAGTAACATACAGACAACATGGGTACGACTTAAAGACATAAACAACATGGGTACGATTTGTAGGGAAACAGACAACTGGTACAGCTGTGGGGCAAATAAAACAAACATTACAGACAGGTGTAACAACAGACAAACATGGTAAACGGTGGGAAACATACAAAAGTATGGGTACAGATTGGAGCAAATAAAAAAACGGGGTACGACTGGTAGGCAGACTAAACAACAGGGGTAAAAAAGTGGACATAAACAACAGGACAGAGGTAGATAGACATACAAAAAGACATGGGTACAGACTGGGGGCAGACATACAGACAACAGGGGTACAGATTGGTAATAACATACGAAAACAGGGGTACGACTGTGGGAACAAAAAGACAAACGGGGGACAGACAATAAGACATAAGACAACGGGGGTACAGACGGTGGGCAGAATACGGGAAAACATGGTACAGATTGGTAGGCAACAAAGAAAACAGGGTAAGACTGGGGGGTGACAACAACAACATGGGTACAGACGGTAGAAAGAATACAGAAAACGGGTAAGACGGTAGAAACTAAAACCCAAACAGGGTACAAGGGGTAGGCAGACTACAGAAAACATGGTACAGATTGGAAAACATACAGACAACAGGTACAGCCCATGTAAATACAGACAACAGGGGTACAGACGGGTGAAGACAACAGAAAACAGGGTACAGACGGAAAAGACAAAGACAAACAGGGTCGACTGTACCCAGACAACAACAAACATGGGACAGACTGGTAGACAAAACAGCAACATGGTACAACTGGTGGGCAGACAAACAGAAAACTTATACAGAGGGTGGGAAAAACAACAACAAACATGGGTACGACGGGCAGGAACATCAACAACAGGGGTACAGGGGGGCATGGGGGTAAGATTTAAAACAAACAAACTGGGTCGACGAAGGAACTAAGATAATTGGTACAGACTGGTAGCAACATAAAACAAACATGGGTAAAGACTGGTAATAGACATAAGACAACAGGTACAGACTTAGAAGACAACAGACAAACATGGGTAAAGGAATGTAAAAAAAGGGCAAATAAAAAAAAAGACAACATGGGTATGACTGGAGCAGACATACAACAAACATGGGACAAAATGGAGAAAACAAAACAGACAAACAGGGGTACAGATTGGTAGGCAGACTAAACAAACATGGGTACAGACGGGTAGGCAACATAAGCAAACGGGGGACGACTGGTAGCAACATACAGAAAACATGGTACAGCGGGTAGGCGACATACAACAAACAAGGTACAGACTGGTGGGAAGCATCGAAAACAGGGTAAAAGACTGGGAAGAACAAAGAAAAACTGTAAAAACGAAAGCAGACATCAACAAAAGGGGTACGACGGAAAGGCAGATATAACAAACATGGTACAACGGTAGGCAGACATAAACAAAAGGGTACAAGGTAGAAAACATTAAAAACGGGGTACAATGGAAGGGAAACATAAGACAAAATGGGTACAAACTGGAAGCAGACTACGAAAAACATGGGACAGACTGGTAAGAGCATAAGACAAAATGGGTACAAACTGGTAACAACATAAGACAAACGGGGGTACAGACTGGTAGGAGACATACAACAAACAGGGGAAACGATGGAAAGCAACATACAGACAAACATGGGTAAAGTGGTAGGCAATTTAAACAAACATGGGAAAAAGGGTAAGCTACTAAAAACAGGGGTCAACTGGTAGAAGCTAGAGACAAACATGGGAAAGCTGGAAGTAGACATCAGAAAAACATGGGTACAAAGGGGGAGCAGACATACAGACAAACATGGTACAGACTGTAAAGAGCATACGAAAACATGGTACAAACGGTAATGACATAAAAAACAGAAAAGACGGTAGCAACATAAAAAAACAGGGGTAAAACGGTACAGTAAACAAAACTGGGGACGAAGGAAAATGACATACAACAAACATGGGTACAGCTGGAGAGAAATACAACAAACAGGGGACAACTGGAGGCAACAACAACAAACATGGTACAGCTGGAGGCGACATACAACAAACATGGGTACAAACGGGTGGGAGAAAGAAACAAAAGGGGGTACGACGGGTGGGCAGACAACAACAAACGGGGGACAAAATGGTAGAAAGACATAAGACAAACAGGGGTAAAATGGTAGGCGGACATAGGAACAAACAGGGGGACAGATGGAGGGGACTCAACCATGGGTCCCGATGGAGGCAGACATCGACAAAAGGGGTCAACTGGAAGCAACAAAAAAAACATGGGTACAGGGGGGAGACAAAAAAAAAAGGGTAAGATGGTACAACATAAACAAACATGGGTACAGAGGGGTAGGCGACATAAACAAACATGGACAAAATGTAGAAACATAAGAAAACGGGGTTACAGACTGGGGGGGCGACAAAAAAAAAAAGGGAAAACAGATGGTAGGCAGAATACAACAAACATGGGTACAAACTGTAAGCAAAAAAAAAACATGGGGTACAGACTGGTACAGACAACAACAAACATGGGGGAAAAAATGGTAGAAGACATACAGACAAACATGGGTACAGAGGACAGACATAAACAAACGGGGTAAGATGGCGGGAAATACAACAAACATTAAGATGTACAGACTACAGAAAAACAGGGGTACAGCTGGTAAGCAACATAAGACAAACTGGGTACAGACTGGTACAAATAGGCAAACAGGGTCAGACGGGTAGGCAGACATACAAAAAACAGGGGGACAGACTTAGAGACATAAGACAAACTGGTACGATGGTAGAAAAATACAAAAACATGGGACAGACTGGACAACTAAAACAAACAGGGGTAGGGGTGGGGCAGACATACAAACAAACAGGGGTAAAAACGGGGTAAGCAGACATCAGACAAACAGGTACAGACAGTAGCGAATAAGACAAACTGGGTACAGATGGGGGGAATTAAAACAAACGGGGGTACAGACTGGTAAGACATACAACAAAATGGGTACAAAAGGAAAGACAAAAAAACGGGGTACAGACGGTAGCAACATGGGAAAAACATTGGGAAGGGGGAACAACTAAAACAAAAACGGGAACATAAAAAAATTGGGTAAGACGTAGGGGACATAGAGAAAACATGGGTACGACGGTAGGCGACATACAAACAAACGGGGGACAGACGGGTTGCAGACATACAACAAACAGGGGTACGACGGTAAGCAGAATAAGACAAACAGGGGTACAGACTGGGGTGGGCGGGGGACGTTTTAAAAACAACAAACAGGGGGACAGACTGGTAGGAACAAAAACCAAATTAAAATTAAACAAAAAAAAAGGGGTACAGATGGTAGTCAACATACAAAAACAGGGGCGACTGGTAGGCAGAATACAGACAAACATGGGTACAAACGAAACCCAGCATAAGACAAACAGGGGTACAGACGGTTGGCAGACATAAACAAACAGGGTACAGACTGGTAGCAAACATCCCAAAAACCTGGGGGAAAGATGGTAGAAAGACATACAGACAAACATGGGTACAGCGGAGGAGAAATAGAGACAAACATGGGTAAGACCTGCAGGCAAGAAAATACAAAACAAACATGGGTACAGACAGGTATTTCAGACATACAGAAAAAACATGGGTACAAATTTTAAGGCAAACATACAACAAACATGGGTACAGCTGGTTGCAGAAATACAGACAAACTGGGTACAGACTGGTAGGCAGACATAAAGACAAACATGTGTACAGACTGGTAGATAGACATACAGAAAAACATGGGTACAGACTGGTAGATAGACATACAGACGACATAGGTCCCAGACTGGTAGCAAACATAACAAAACATGGTACAGACTGGAAGCAACTTACAGACAAACATGGGTACAGACTGGTAGATAGACAACAGACAGACATGGGTACAGACTGGTAGGCAGACATCAGACAAACATGGGTACAACTGTAAGAGACATACAGACAAACATGGGTACAGACTGGTAGGCAACATACAGAAAACAGGGGGACAGACTGGTTAGGCAGACATACAGACAAACATGGGGACAGACTGGAGCAGACATACATACAAACATGGGTACAGACTGGGGGCAGACATACAGACAACATGGTACAACTGGTAGGCAGACATACAACAAACTGGGTACAGATTGAGGCAGACATACAACAAACTTTGGTACAGATGGTAGCAGACATACAAACAAACATGGGTACAGATTGGGGGCAGACATACAGACAAACATGGGTTACAGACTGGTAGGCAGACATACATACAAACATGGTACAGACTGGTAGGCAGACATACAGAACAAATGGGTACAGACTGGTAGATAGACATAGAGACAAACTTTGGGTACAGATGGAGCAGACATCAACAAACATTGGTAAAAGACTGGAGGCAGACATACAGACAAACATGGGTAAGACGGGTAGGCAGACATACAGACAAACTTTGGGTACAACTGGTAGGCAGACATACAGACAAACATGGGTAACAGACTGGAGGCAGACTAAACAAATTTTAAATGGTGTAGAACTCTGAAAGAGGGCCAGACTACGACAAATTTGTACAGACTGGTAGGCAGACTACAACAAACAGGGGTTTACAGAACTGGCAGGCAGACATACAGCAAACTTTGGTACAGACTGGTGGGCAGACAAACAAAAAAACATGGAACAGATGGAGGCAGACATACGGGACAAACTTTGGGTACAGACTGGAAAGCGACATACAAACAAAAAATGGGTACAGGACTGGAGCAGACATACAGACAAACAGGGGTTACAGACTGGTAGAAGACATACAACAAACATGGTACAGACTGGAGCAGACATACAAACAAACGGACAGATGGAAAGGAACTACAAACAAACATGGGTACAGATGGGAGCATACAAAAAAACGGGGTTTCGACGGGTAAGACTACAACAAACATGGGAAGACTGGTGGCAGACATACAAAAACATGGGTAAAAGACGGGTGTAGACTAAGAAAAACATTGGTACAGACGGGGAGGGCATACTAAAACGGGTCAGACTGGGGGAAAAACAGGACAAACATGGGTACAGACGGGTTTGCAACATAAGACAAACAGGGGTAAACTGGTTGGCAGACATAACAAACATGGTAAACTGGGGGCAAAAATACAAACAAACTTTTGGGACGGCTGGGGGGCAGACTTAAAAACAAAAGGGGTCAAACTGGAGGGGACATACAAAAAAACTGGGTACAACTGGGGGCGACAAAAACAAACATGGGTAAAACTGGGGCAAAAATAAAAAACATGGGTAAGATGGAGGAGACTAAACAAACTGGGGACAGCTGGAGGCAGACATACAGAAACAGGGGGGAAGACTGGAGGCAGCAACAGGAAACAGGGGTAAAATGGAGGCAACATACAAAAAAAAATTTTGTAAATGGCGGGCATACAGAAAACGGGGGACAGCTGGGGGAGACAACAACAAAACATGGGTACAACTGGAGGAACATAAACAAAACCATGGGTCCAGACTGGAGGCAGACTAAACAAACTTTGGTCAATTTTTGTGGGCAACTACGACAAACATGGTACAAACTGGGGGCGACATAAGAAAACTTTGGTTTAAACGGGAGGCAACTACAGAAAAACATTGGAAAGACTGGAGGCAGAATACAGAAAAAACTTTGGTAAACTGGTGGCAGAATAAGAAAAAACGGGTACAACTGGGGGCAGAATAAAGAAAACGGGGAAAGCTGGAGGCAGACATACAAAAAACGGGGTCAGATGGAGGCGAATACAGACAAAACGGGGGACAGACTGGGGGAAAATAAACAAACTGGGAGACGGGGGAAGACTACAACAAACAGGGGGTACAGACTGGCAGGGGACATACAGACAAACTTGGGCAGACTGGAGGCGGGCAACAGACAAATGGGACAGACTGGTAGGCAGACAACAAAAAACATGGGGACAGATGGTAGAAATTTTAAATAAAAAAACATGGGTAAAGGGTTGGGACATACAGACAAAAATGGGTACAGAGGGCGGAGACATACAAAAAAATTTTGGGTACAGACGGGAGGAGACTCAAAACAAACGGGGTACAGACTGAGGCAGACATACAGACAAACATTTACAGACGGTAGGCAGACATAAAAACAAACTGGGTACAGACTGGGCGACATAAGAAAAACTTTGGTACAGACTGTAGGCAGAATACAACAAACAGGGGTACAGATGGAGCAGCAAAGACAAAATTGTACAGACTGGTAGGCAGACATAAAACCAAAATGGGTACGACTGGAAGGCAGACATCAGAAACGGGGACAACTTTGGGAGAAATACAACAAACGGGTACGATGGTAAAAGAATCAGACAAACATGGGTACAGAGGGTAGATAAAATTTAGACAAACATGGTAAAATGGAGGCAGACATAAAAAACGGTACAACTGGAGGAGCATACAGAAAAAAAGGGGTTTACAGACGGAGGAATACGAAAACTTTGGTACAATGAGGAGACAACAGACAAACTTTGGTACTAGGGCAGGAGACATAAAAAAAACATGGTCAGATGGTGGCCCAGAATAAAAAACAAACTTTGGTACAACTGGAGGCAGACATACAACAAACTTTGGTACGGGTGGAGCAGAATACAACAAACAGGGTACAGACTGGCACCCCAAAATCTAAAAACATGGTACAGACGGGCAGGAAGACATACAACAAACATGGGGACGACTGGGGCAGACATCAAAAAAAGGGGGAAGACTGGAGCAGACAAAAAAATGGGTACAACGGGAGGCAGACAAATAAAAAGGGTACAGATGAGGCAGAATAAACAAACAGGGGGGCAGACGGGCGGGAGACATACAACAAACAGGGGAAAAGACTGGAGGCGACAACAACAAAAGGGGTCAATGGAAAGGCAGACTCGACAAACAGGGGTACAAGGGTAGCAGACATAAACAAAAACATTGGTAAATTTGGAGGCAGAATAAGAAAAAATTTGGTACAGATGGAGCAGCATACAGAAAACATGGTACGACTGGGGGGGAAACATACGAAAAACTTTGTTAAACTGGTGGCAGACATACAGACAACTTTTGGACAATGGAGGCAGAATAAAAACAAACATGGGACAGACGGAGGACATAAACAAACATGGGTACAGACTGGGGCGACTACAGACACATGGGACAGAGGGTAGGCAGACATACAGAAAACAGGGGTTTTCAGATGGAGGAAAACAACAAAAAATGGGCAGACTGGTAGGCAGAAATACAGACAAACTTTGGTACAATGGTAGGCGAATAAGACAAACATTGGTAAGATGGGGGGCAACATAAAAACAAACATGGGAAACAACTGGGGAGACATACAGACAAACATGGGTAAACGGAGGCAGACATACAGACAAACAGGGGTACAGACTGGCAGGCGCATAAAAAAATTTTTGGGTACAGAGGGAGGAAGAATACGCCAAATTGGTACAGACTGGAGGCAAAAAACGCAAACAGGGTACGAGGGTAGGCAGACATAAGACAAAAATTGGTACGACTGGGGGGGCAGACTAAGACAAACATGGACGACTGGGGGGCGACATAAAAACAAAAGGGGTACAGAGGGAGGCGAAAAACGAAAAAATTTGGGACAGATGGAGGAAAAAAGAAAAACGGGGGACAGATGGCAGGAGACATAAGAAAACATGGGGAAAACGGGAGGAGACATACAACAAACATGGGAAGCTGGGAAACAAACATACAACGGGTTTTACAAAAGGGGGCAAAATAAGAAAACTGGGACGACGGTGGCAGAAAAAAAAACATGGGACAGATGGAGGCATACTTACAACAAACGGGACAGAATGGCAGGAGACATCAAAAAACGGGGGGATGGGGGCGAATACAGAAAAACTGGGACAGACGGCGGCGGGAATACAAAAACATGGGGACAGATGGCGGGACATCAAAAAACATGGACAGCTGGGGCAGACAAAAATCAAACATGGGTACAGATGGGGGGCAGCAAAAGAAAAACGGGGGACAGTTGCGGGGC